>OX393571.1:13493101-13723975 GCA_947652115.1 Blastomussa wellsi
AAAGAAGCAGGCGAGCATGGAAAAACGAGAAGAGAGAGACTACTTACCCGCTTCTTTGTTCACAGTAGCCTTCTGCAAGGGGTGTCTCCTGGCTCCCGCATAGTAGGAGCAAACAAAGAAGCAGGCGAGCATGGAAAAACGAGAAGAGAGAGACTACTTACCCGCTTCTTTGTTCACAGTAGCCTTCTGCAAGGGGTGTCTCCTGGCTCCCGCATAGTAGGAGCAAACAAAGAAGCAGGCGAGCATGGAAAAACGAGAAGAGAGAGACTACTTACCCGCTTCTTTGTTCACAGTAGCCTTCTGCAAGGGGTGTCTCCTGGCTCTCGCATAGTAGGAGCAAACAAAGAAGCAGGCGAGCATGGAAAAACGAGAAGAGAGAGACTACTTACCCGCTTCTTTGTTCACAGTAGCCTTCTGCAAGGGGTGTCTCCTGGCTCTCGCATAGTAGGAGCAAACAAAGAAGCAGGCGAGCATGGAAAAACGAGAAGAGAGAGACTACTTACCCGCTTCTTTGTTCACAGTAGCCTTCTGCAAGGGGTGTCTCCTGGCTCTCGCATAGTAGGAGCAAACAAAGAAGCAGGCGAGCATGGAAAAACGAGAAGAGAGAGACTACTTACCCGCTTCTTTGTTCACAGTAGCCTTCTGCAAGGGGTGTCTCCTGGCTCTCGCATAGTAGGAGCAAACAAAGAAGCAGGCGAGCATGGAAAAACGAGAAGAGAGAGACTACTTACCCGCTTCTTTGTTCACAGTAGCCTTCTGCAAGGGGAGTCTCCTGGCTCTCGCATAGTAGGAGCAAACAAAGAAGCAGGCGAGCATGGAAAAACGAGAAGAGAGAGACTACTTACCCGCTTCTTTGTTCACAGTAGCCTTCTGCAAGGGGTGTCTCCTGGCTCTCGCATAGTAGGAGCAAACAAAGAAGCAGGCGAGCATGGAAAAACGAGAAGAGAGAGACTACTTACCCACTTCTTTGTTCACAGTAGCCTTCTGCAAGGGGTGTCTCCTGGCTCCCGCATAGTAGGAGCAAACAAAGAAGCAGGCGAGCATGGAAAAACGAGAAGAGAGAGACTACTTACCCGCTTCTTTGTTCATCTCTGCCTATTTGAGAGCCTGGAACAGGCGAAATGCATGTATTGAATTCACCACTTTCACGTGAGGAGAAATGGGAAACAAAGGTTATGCAAAATTTTGGGGGGCAAACAAGGTGTTTCATGGGAGATGTGGAAATGGTCAATGACAGATCGATGACAAACAAACATTACAGACAAAAACTCAACCAGGACCAGGCCAGCCAACTGTTACATTAGTTTTCGAGAGCTGGCTGTAAGTTATGGATATTAATTTTATTATGACACAAGGATATTTTGTACCTTGTTGTTTTCTCGGTAGAGTCTTAATATGAAAGCCTCTTGGCAAGATTCAATGATTCTGTAGACAAATGCAAATAAACAATAAATAGAAAGGGATTAACTACATGTAACAGTGCATGTCTCAGATGGTGCAAAATTATCTCAATTTTTATTTCAGCCTAAAATTTAATATGCACAATACATGTGTCAGGGTGCCAAGCCTGAGTGTACTTGTTGTGTAATGTTACATGTACATATATCTGACAGTGAGGGTGCAAGATTAGAATTGCTACTTAGGCTTCTCAGGCCATGTGACAGGGGACGGAAAAATTACAATATAACAAATAATTAGAGAAAATTACTAAAATTGCGCAAAAAAATGTCAAATTTAAAAAATCTGTAAAATCTGCAACTTTTCGCAAGGCTGTCACAAAAAAAGTAAAATTAGTTAATTTTGCAATTGCGTTCAATCCTGGACATAAGTGAATAATTATACAGAAAAAAACATGTCAATCTACAAGTAATTGTACTGATTTCCATTTCCATCTTTAAACAAGTATAGTTTGTTTCTAGACAATCCAGAGGCTAGTTGGGAATTTCTTTTATTATAAATATATTTATATTATAAATATGTTTCCTTGGCTTAGCTAGGAAATAAAAATTTGATAACTTAAGGACCACCATAGTCTTGCTAACCATTTGAACGCTTTGCACAACCCGTCTCCCACATTCATATCTCATTTTAAAAATGTTTGGTAAAAATGATTAAAGCAATAAAAGGCATTTTATTTATAGTGTTTACAGTCCATTTAACGCCCAGGTCGCAAAAATGGAGGTTGGATGCCCCCAGGGGGCCCAGGGGCTGCAACCGCAATCACACCCCAAGGCAGAAGAACACCCAAGCGACCAGTACCACCCGCAACCCAGCCACGAGCCCCCGACGCCAAGCCCCCTACAAGCACCCGTCACACTGAGGCCAGCGGCCCAGTGGAAATAAGCAAAAATAACTAAATAAATACGTGATAAAATTAACAACTAAAATAAAATAAAATAAAATAAATAAATAAAACGATAACAACAAGGGAGGGTGGGAGGGGACAAGGAAAATGCACGCACAACTTCAACTACGCCACGACCAGCTACACTGCAAACGCAAAGGTCGAGCACAACGTTGGCACAACGAAGCACATGCGCTGGCGCACGCAAACGCTTGTACGAAATACCGCTGGCCACGAAGGCGCCCCCCAAGCCCCACACAGCTACCCAAACGCTAAAACGCCCCCGACCACGCTAAATACAACGCTAAAACGCCACAACGGGCACAACGCAACTACAACGCCTCACTGCTGCTATTGCTCCCGGTCGTTAACTATGTTAAATGTCATTTAACTATATTTAACGCCCAGGTCGCAAAAATGGAGGTTGGATGCCCCCAGGGGGCCCAGGGGCTGCAACCGCAATCACACCCCAAGGCAGAAGAACACCCAAGCGACCAGTACCACCCGCAACCCAGCCACGAGCCCCCGACGCCAAGCCGAAGGGATCTCCGGGATAGGGACTAACCCGGAGCAAGGGGGGCTCGAGGCTCCAAGCCACAGCCCCCTGGGACCCAACCCTGAGGCACCCAACTCCGAGAAAAACTAGATACAGGTACCTGCTAAGACGCCAACTGACGAGAGACACACACGATGGAGTGAACAGGGGTACGGATATAGATCTGATAAGCATCACTTGACCACCGACCAAGGGTCTTGATCAGGTGATCAGGGACACCCTGGGCTGCTGCAGTGGTGGCAGCACCGATGCGGAAGCTATGGCCAGAATACACACCCGAGTAGCCAGCTGCACTCAAGATGGACTGTACAGTGGATGACAACTGTTGACGCGACAGTGGGCGACCATCCCCAAACGTAAACAGAGGCCCCTCCGCAGAACCACGTACTGTTAAATAATGACCCAGGGCCCTAATGGGACAAACAGCACCCTCGGTACGCCCCAAATAAATGTCGCAGCCCAGGCGAAAAGGGTCTGTCTTTGAACACTTAATGCGAACTTTGAAACACGTAGGGTTCACCAACGAGTCGGCTTGCAGATCACTCACTGTCATATGACGACTAGACTGAAACGGCGCATTTACTGTAAATTCCCCCGCCCGTAAAAAGCCGAAAAACCCCATGCAACATGCAGCCCACAACATCACGTGATCCCTGGTGGAGAGGTCTAATGCACGCTGTAGGGCCCTCAGATGGTCAATAGTGATAGGGAGGCGACGCTGTGTCACAGGACCCTGAACACGCTTTATCCCTTTAAGCAACCGCTGCAGCCGAAGACAGTTGTGCAAAGGATCCGGAAAGCCATGGTCAACGTGAAGAGAACGAACTGCTGAAAGGTAGACTTTGATTGATGAGTGGTTCAAGCTGTCAGCCAAGGTAGTGGCAAAACGCATAAGGGTTTCCTCGTCTGCAGGAGGAAGGGAGCCATCCGCATTCAAACGACCATCCTGGCGACAGAAAGCGAAGTAGCGACGTTGGGCGGAGAGATAAACACGCCGAGTGGACGGAGCTAACCCTTGAGTCAAGAAGAACTGGCACCTGGCAGTCAAGTTGCCTGAAGAGCTACCAATAGTGAGGCAGGGATCGGGCAAGGATCCGGGTTGGCCTGAGGCGCAAGGCATCTGAAACGCTGAAATTGGAAACGTGAAAGGGCATCAGCAACAGGATTAGCCTTACCACGAACCGACGAAGCGGTGAAGGCAAACGAATGGCGTACCGCCAACAACGACAAATGGCGGAGCAGCACCATCAATTGGTGGTCCCGTGATGTACCCGACTTGAGGATGGCCACCACAGACTCGTTATCGCATAAGAACTCGACCCGCCGCGACACCCACTGCTGGCCCCATACCGCAGCTGCTACAACGATAGGGAAAAGTTCTTTGTACGCGATGGACAACGGGGATTGGTCCGCAGACCAGGCGCCACAAAACCACTGAGAGTTAAAAATAGCCCCATAACCCACTGAGCCAGCCGCATCGGACGACACTTGGAAGTCTGGGAGGGGTGCCCACGCAGGCATACAGAAGAAGCTAAGTCCATCCCATGAGCGAAACACTTCCCGCCACCATGTCAGGTCCTGGTAAAACTCCTGATTTAGCCTGATGGGGTGATCGTCCCGGCGAAAGGCGCACAGCAAGTTGATCATTCGTCGAAGGAATGTCCGACCCTGCGGAGCGACTTTGCAAGCATGATGCAGATGGCCAATCAAGGATTCCAGTTCACGCCGCCTACAGAAACGTTTCCCCGACCACTCCTCTAGAAGCGCAATAATCCTATCCCTTTTTTCAGCTGGCAAGCGAGCCTGTAGCTTAACAGAGTCAAGTTCGATCCCGAGGATAGTTAAACAAGTCGCTGGCCCCTCCAATTTGTCCGGATGGAGGGGGAGGCCAAGTCTCTCACACAATTGAACACATGTCGTTAAATTATTCTGGCACACTGGAGACGAAGGTGGACCCAGTGTGAGAAAATCATCGAGGTAGTGCCGCAAAAACTCTACACCATAATTGTGCACCAAAATCCACTCTACCATGTCCGCGATTGCAGTGAAGATAAATGGAGCAGAGCGTAAGCCAAAAGGAAGGGCCATGTCCACAAAGTAGTGCTCCCGCCACTTCATCCCTAGGAGGGGGCGATCGGAGGGGTGGATCCCCACATTCCTATATGCACTTGCCACATCGAATTTTGCCATTAACGCACCAGGACCCAGGGACATGATACCGTCGATGAAGGCATCAATTGAGACATACTGCACAGTAAACGGGGGCTTGGGAATCCCATCGTTCACACTATGCCCTTCCGGGGACGAAAGATCCAAGATGAGTCGCCATTTCCCAGGTTGATTGTTCTTGGGAATCACCCCAAAGCGGCTGATGTGCAAGGACGGGAACGGGGGCGAGGTAAATGGACCAGCCACCCTACCAGCGTCAACCTCCGTTTGCAGATACGAATCAATAACCGAGGGGTGTTCTGCAGCAGACCGCATATTAGATGACGCACCCCTGAGAGATATCGTCGAGGAATTAAAACCGAGATGAAAACCCTGTTGAATTCCCACAAGGACGTAATTAACCGCCGACCGATCTGGATGACTACGCAATTCCAACCGAAATTGGTCCCCGCGTAATGGAGAAACCTGGCGCACTGGAGCCAGTGGTGCAAACGACGAAAGAATAGGAACTGTAACGCAGGATTCAAAAACTGGAACATTAACAGCCTCAGCACTTGTGGGCGGTCCATGCGGCCGGCTGGGCAACGAAAACACGCTATTTACACAATTTACAATGGCAACTTCCTGGCAGTCCTGCCGATCAGTAACGACCCCCCCTATCCCTGGCAGAGGGAGAACGGGAACGCTGGCTGGTGGAGCGGGGAAATGGGCAGTTAATCTTGTGGTGGTCTCCCTCACAATTGCTGCAGCAGTGCCGATACCGACACCTGCCGAATGGCCAGCGGCACTGACCCTCATTCCAGGAAAGGCAGAATGGAGGCCGCGGACTGAACTCCTGGCTGGGAGCCGGAACCTGGGAGGACTTCGGCGAGGGGGAAGGCAGTGCCGGAGGCGTCGATGTAGGAGGGGTCTTCAGATGGAAGTGGTAAAGGTCCAGATTCATCTTCGACCAGTCACTGAGGCCAGACGCTGCTGCATCCTTGCGATAGGCCAAGTCGTATTCAAGCCAGGAAAGGCCAGGGAACTGACGTGCCGTTTGGACCACAAGCAGCTTGTATTTGGTGGTATCGGGCCAACGGTGAGGATGAGCTGAACACAGCACCAGCTGGAAGATGGTGAAGGCCTCGGTCCACGTGAGAACATCCACGATTTCCAACGGCCTACGCTTGGAAGAAACCATAATCGTCCCGTTCAAATACGCTTGTGGTGCTTTGTCCTCTGCCCGAATGTTGACCGACAACAAGTCCGCTAACTCCACAAACTCCCCATCGATAATCTTCTTCACCAGCTTGCCTGGCACTGGAGCATGACCAGGGCCAACAGCAAACGCTTTCGGCAACTGCTGCTGCGATGTAGACGCCCCGAGTGCTGGGATACTGACCGGAAGGCTAGCAGCTGAGACCGAGGACAGCGTAGAAAAAATCGGAGCCAGCGAGCGGGCCGAGCTCGAGCCGGTGATGGCCGACACAGGCGTGAAAGTAGAAACAAATGGCGGCAACGCAAACGTACCTGGCGAGGACGGAACACTTGCCACTGCAACCTGGGGGCTTGCAACTGTCGACGACACGGCAGACGTAGGGACAAATTGAGCAGAAAAAACCGAGCTGGTTACCGCTGTCGACGTGGATGGATTCGAAGACGACGCCTGTGAACTGGGGGCGTTCACCTGAATTGACGATAATATCCCAGGCAGCGAACTGCCAAGGGCCCGAACCACGGCTTCAGCGATGGAATCCGCCGACAGCGACGAACTAGGAGTCGGTGCTGAACTGACAGGAGCGGCCCCCGCGTTGGAAGACTCCGAAGTAACCACACCAGCCGCTAAACTATTGTTGGTTGAGCGAGGAGGAGGCATGTTTCAACAGACGACTAACAAAAAACCCCTAACAGCCGACACGAAGGTGAAATTACACAACGAAATCCGCCAGCAAGACTGATAAACTCCAAAAGAAAGATCACGAGCTGTATTAAACCCAAGGAGACAAGGAAAATGCACGCACAACTTCAACTACGCCACGACCAGCTACACTGCAAACGCAAAGGTCGAGCACAACGTTGGCACAACGAAGCACATGCGCTGGCGCACGCAAACGCTTGTACGAAATACCGCTGGCCACGAAGGCGCCCCCCAAGCCCCACACAGCTACCCAAACGCTAAAACGCCCCCGACCACGCTAAATACAACGCTAAAACGCCACAACGGGCACAACGCAACTACAACGCCTCACTGCTGCTATTGCTCCCGGTCGTTAACTATGTTAAATGTCATTTAACTATATTTAAAAACTGTTTGTTTTCAACCATTCAGTCCACACTCAGGTGTTAGTCAACATTGTTGCTATGTAAGGACAGTTCATCAGTAGGTAACATTTAGCACATACCAGAAATGATTCACCTACTTATGAGCTCGGTAGACAACAATCCCTGTAACCAGATGAATAGGCAGCTTCTTGGTCAGCATATCGACGACCAAGATTCTTGATGTGACAAACAGCACACCTCCACTAAGATACACAGACTCCCTGCAATCACGAAATTATTACACATCTGCAATACAGCTTTGAACACTGAGCTCTGCCCTTCAGGTGTTCATGAAAGTAAAACAGGTTTAAAAATGTATCTCTTTCCACCAAATTATAAAAAGATTAAAACAATGTTTTCTGCCAAATTATCGAGGTATCTGATCCCATCCAGGGATAGTAGGCTATACTCCTAATTAAACTTCATTATATTATAATTAAAATCGTATCTATAACAAAATTCTTGAATTTGATTGGTTCTGCGCGAGCCTATTTGTCACATAATTGGCATGCGATCACATGGGTATCCAATTACATGTATCCAATTTGAACCAATTTGAACATTCAAATTGGATACCTGTAAATTGGACATCTTTGTTAGTCACATGTCGGTCCCATACACTTAGATGGGTTTTTTCTTGCTGTTTTCCTACTTTTTGCACAAAAGAGATTCTCAAAACTTAAGAGGTTCAAACAGGAGGTTCTAAAAGATTTTCTAGCCTCACATTTTCTTAACAATGTTTGTTACTTCGTGTCGTACAATTCCAGGAGTAATCGTACTTGTAATTTCAAATCGATTTGGTGATTACTCCCTGAATTGTACTCCACTCGGTCCTATTACTATTACTAATTTGATAACTTGAAATTGTATTATTTTTGTAAATTTTCCTATAACACCTACAATAAAAAGAATAAAAACAATACAAAAAAATACTCCTAAACTTCATGCTATAGAAACTTAGCACCGTAAGAGGTACTTAAAGTTGTCAAAAAAAAAATGACTGTACCTCTCAGTTGAACTGAACTCAGTGGTGATAACTTTTGGCAGTGGAACATCTGAAGATGTCAGTTCATCAAGGATATAGTCCTAAAAATAAGCCAATAATTAAGCTATGTTTACATGGAACTGGATCGGCCTCCCTCTGTTTGAATGTTTGCGATCCTGTCAGCAGGCTCATATTCGTTACCAGAGCAGTGAAGTCTTGATAAGCAAGGTAGTTATTATTATTTCTCATATTCCTTTGATAGTAAATGGTACCCTGCTCATTAGAAAACTTTTACTTTTAGATTTCCATCAATTTGAAAGTAAATGGGTAAATGACTTCAAATGCCATGACACTGCTCCTTTAATATAACAGGACGTTCCCTTTTAATGCACCTATCAATGTTAACCCTTACGGGTTGTCGGGCATGGGGTGGGGATTTGACATTTTCTGAAAAAATGAGTCAAATTCTCCACCCTCGATCAAATTCCCTCACCTGTCCACTATCCAAGATGGCGGCCATGTCAAAATTTCCCACTCTGGGGACATCACGTAAAATCAAAATCCCCATCTTGGGTACAAACCTCACAGTCAAAATCAAGTCAAAATCAAGTCAAAATCCCTCACAGTCAAACCTCACAGTCAAAAACCCTCCTACCTGGGGCTTGACATTGATAGGTGCAAAACCTGCGGAGTTCAGGCTCCTTTCTGTACGCTTTACTGGCCATTTTTGCAATTTAAGTACTCTGTTAATCATTTTTGTGCTGTTGCAAAATAAAAAAGTCAACACCTACTTCTTCTTGATCTGTTGTGTTGATTACAAGGACTAAAGATATAGATGAAGGGTCGCTTGTGACACAGTGAATCTTGAGAAAGTTCGTGACCACCTTTTCTATGCTCAGTCCCCTGTGAGCCAGAATTTAGCAACACTGAGGTTAATAAATAGGATATTGGTTTACTTTATTACTAATTCACTTACTTGGCTGTTATGAACAGGCCGTCGTCATCCATAAGTTCGAGAAACATCGCATTCTCATACTCAGACAGAACCGCCATTTTGGAATTGGCTATGCAGAAGTTACCGCTGACTACAACATATACGTCACTAATTTTACGTCACTTCGAGCTAGAAACCAGACCCTCTTGACTGACCATGTGGCCAACAAGAAACTGGAGGAGCTTGTAGCTGCGTGGCACTTGTGCTAATAAGAGAATAACATGACTTTTTGAGGAAATATTGTTTAATTGCGCCCGCGTAGTGTCATTTTCCGGCCCGTGCGATATACAAGGCCAAATTCAAGAATACAAGTAAGAACTTACTTCGCGCTGAAAATTTTATTGCTGTAAAAGCTGGACCAATATGTTTTGAACAGGTGTAGAACTTAGCGGATATAGCTGCGATGTCTCTGAAAATAATCGCCAATGAGTTAAGAACTAATGGGTAATCATAATATTTAACGAACTTCTATTTTCCAGTTGATCGTCGGTGTAAAATTCCCGCAGTACGTCAGCCGAGACCGTTGGAATCAAGAGAACGATGTTTTGCTTCTTGTAAAGACGCCAAGAACTTGCTTTCTTTGTTTCTTCTGGACTGTGCTTTTCCTTCTAGCCTATCTTCAAGTCTAAATCCGAATTTTTTGTCTTTATTCTTCCCATTTATAACAAGTAGACGTTTTGGGCATAGCCCTTCATCAATGGATTGATTTGGGCAACAGTAGGCAAGAGAAGAGGGATGATGTGGTGTGACTGTTTGTACTGTATATTGCGAGTGAAGTCTCGATATTGCACAATTATTTATAGGGATAACGGTACCGGATTTTTACAGTGCTCGCAAAAAAAGGCTTTTGTTCGAAATGCTCGCAAAATTTTACTGGGTGCTCATTTACTGGTGCTTGCATGCTTGGTTCGGGAGGTTGCTTTTTGTAAAGTGCCCTAACTTGAACGTTTTTCAGTGTTCGTACTCGTAAAGAAAAAAACTGTGCTCGTGTAACCACAAAGACCTTTCGGAAATCCTTATTTTTATACGCGTTACATTTTATTAAAGCGAAGGAGACGGAGGGGCTAGCGCTACGGTTCTTAATTAAATGTTCATTATGGTCTTTAAAAAGCTTACAAATGTACATACGCTAATAACTTTCTGAGTATTGGTAATGGTTACCTACATAGAATATTATTCGTGGCCGACTGTCTGCACGTCCAAAAATGGGCCTTTCGCAAAATACGATCACAGAATGGCACAGAATGTGCCATGTGGAAAACAAGCTTGTTATTATTCCCGCACTGGAAAATCCAAATAAAGCGACTTCAACCAGTCAAACTGGACTTTACTTTGTTTTGAATTTTCCAGTCCGGGTGTAGTAATAAGTTTGCGCTCTACCTCAGCATGTACCATGTGACTCTGTTGCAAAAGGTCTATAGGTCCGCAATGCGTAGATGCAACGGCATACGATTAGCTACTTTAGACAGGAGCGGATTAATGGCTCCTGATTTACATTCTGGTATACGTTATGCGAGTAATACATAGATGTTAACTTCTATTCTACAATTTTTCGACTTTATTAAATACACTGTTTTTCGTCTCTATTTAATTCTCGAAGTGAGTGACTTTGTAAAGAACAATCTGAGAGGAAGCTGTATTGATCTGCGATATGGACCCAGATCCTTCATGCGTTCTTAAAGCGTTAACAAACGGGGGAATTCTTTGCAATTTGAACAATTTTCTGATCCGTTTCACAAACTTCCTTTGCCTGAAAGCACAGAGAACCGGATTTATGCATGAATTTAATCCAAGACATGCAATAGGGAACCAAAATCCGACTACGAACAAAATCTGAGTTTTGCGATCACTGTTCACTTCAATAGTATCGTGGATACTCTCCACAGGAACAAATGTAATGATCAGAATCATTGGCGTTAACAGAAGAAGAAAATTGCTGCCAACAACGAGGGCGATTTTCTTGAGAATAGCCGCCTCACGCTTGACTCCTAAATTAGCACCTGAACGACGAACGAACAGAAATATTCGCGCGTACAAAGGAACGTTTGTGATGTAGAGTGCGATGAGAATTCCCAAGTAGATTAAAAATGTGTTTTTATGTGCAACTGGAAAACTACACATCATGGTCGCGCTGTAAGAGAGATTTAGCACGTGGAGTAGAGGAAAGTGCGCGTAACAGAGGGATACAACCCAGACGATTAACAAACAAACCACAGCCACTTTCTTGCTTAAGCGGTAGCCAGGATTCATGCAGTATACAATTGCACAGTACTTCTCAACGGTGAGTAGAAGCGAAGTCACTGCCGCAACACATTCAGCCGAGGTGAATATAGCAGTAGCAAGAGGACAGAGAATTCTTCCACCAAGAACAAGCTTTGAACCAGTCATCAGATTGTGACTCACTTTGGATAAAAAGTTAAATATGTTCAAGTTGCCAATGATGATTGAGTAGATTCCAATGACGAGATCACAAATGGCCATGTTGGCGATCAGTAGCATGGAAGTTGTTTGGCGAAGGGATTTCGAGAAGAGAATTGTAATTAAAACGATCAGATTAAGAAGAATCGCGATTGCACCCATAACGTAAGAACTATAGAAGAGTTTCTTTGGTACATTTACTACTTTTATTTCCTCGTCGTCTTTGCCAGAAGATATCCGTATAAATGTAGGAGCACACTTTAAATTACTGGCGCAAAATGGAAAAAATCCATGCTCGACAAACTTTATTACTGAATTATCGTTGACGCCTTCCATGTTGAGTGTGAATGAACTAGATATATTTGCCTTGAACAATGTACAGTCGACGCATTTGTCGCTCCATGTAACTCCCATGATGCGTCCAAGAGATGGTACGTTTAAGATGTTGCTATCTGGGGTCCATAAACTTCCGGTTACGTTCAAAGTCGCGAGGTTTGGGAGCTGCTTAATGACGTCACCTTCCCATCTTTGCAATGGATTAAAACTGAGGTCCCTGAGATACGTAAGTAATTCTTGTTAAGGCGATCAATATTTTATAATTGCATATTTAATTAAATTTATTCCCCTGTCTTCCCATTATGATATTGAGAGGCAAATTTGAGCTGAACTATACTGAACTACTTTGCGAAAAACAAATCAATAAAATACTTTCAGAATTACTAACAACTTTGATAAGTAGCGAATTGGGATTGTTACAGTGGAAATCTTTCGATCGGAACGGTGGTTTCCATGGCAACAAAATAATTACGAAAAATATAATATAGCAGTGAGCGCCCGGATGACAAAATCGTCCCCAGAGCCCACTCTTTTTGCACATGGATGAAGTACAAAAAAAGCTGAGGTTGCAAATAACGTTGACGATGCATGCATCCTTATTACCGCGCACATCTCACAGAAACGTGCTTATATTTTGCTAAAACGTTACGTTTGACTCCAACGCAACCTCATTCCCAGGGTCCTCGCCTTCCCGTCCCCTGGAGCGTGAGAGAAGGCGGTGAGAGAGAGACCCTGGGAACGAGGTTGACTCCAACGCTGAACTTATAATAAATGATTCGTTTACATCCATATTCAGGTTCAATCTTTACTTATTGTTTACAGGTTGCTTGTAGACTAGAATTTATAGAAATAAGTAAGAATACTCACAATAATTTTACGCTATTCAGTGTTCCAAATTCACCATCTGTTATAGTGGAGATACGGTTGTAGGCCAGCGTACTAAAACAGAAAGGGTGCAGTTAGGCTGAGTGGCTCTCAACCAGTATAACTTGTTAACAACAGGCTCCATTTTAGCACAAGGTTCTAATCACCTCAGTGACCTATTATTTTTTATGGAGTTATGATCATGTATTTTTTTTTTTTACATTTTTGCAAAGTCAATAAATTAGGGGATTCAGAACCACTTTTCTCGCCCCCTTTGTGACCGACGAATTAACGTACAAGACACAGCTTATTACGTCTATTGAGAAAGAATTAGACAAAAAACAATTTCTTTATCAAAAACATGATTATACTTACAGGTTAACTAACTGAGTTTGATTCATCAAAAATTTCGTGGGTATATTTTTAAGGCTGTTCCTGGACAAATCCCTGAAAAATAGAACACAGAGCAATGATTTGCTTTTCAGAATAAGGCCGGAGTTTTTTCGAAAACATATAAAGTTTATTAATGTTTGCGTAACAATATTGATAAATGCACGTGTCTTCTTTAGTCACAACTTTTTCTAGGCTGAAAAGTATATTTTATTCTATTTCGCTACGCTTAGCCGAATAGAAAACATTTCTATTATAAGTAGAGGAGACAAGCAAAACAACAAATGGTGGAGGGAGCCGCCAGCAATTACTAGACTATGAGACACGCTAAATGCAGGTTACAAGCCGGATATATAAGAAATTGTCACACGCTACTGCAAACAACGTAAAATAAAAACAATAGGAAAAAACAGCCTCGAGTAAACTGGTCGGCGTCAAGTGGTGTGATAAAACAAGGAGTGGTATATAAAGGCCTAATAATCGCAATGGGAACTAATACCAAGCAACCTAATTAAACAACTAAAAGAAATACATTTTATTATCCAATAGAAAACAACGTACAAGTGTCCATAAATGCATGCTTACAATGATTTGAAAAGAACCAAGGGCAAAGGTGGTCTCAAAGAACCATTTAGTTGGCATCTAGTATCCCAGAATGCATTTAGGTTTAACAAAGAGTGACAGCGAGCATCAACATCACAATGAGCGGTGGAGTTGTTAGAGCCCTGGGCGCTAGTTACCAGGTACCGTAGCATGAACGCACTAACAAGAAGCCATACTGCTTTCATCTTGACTATAAACTCCAGGCTTCAAAAGGAAACAAAAAGTTACACAACTTGTTAGAAACTCACTCAGTCCGGTTTGTTTTAATACCAACATTTCTTTGCTTTACTTAGTAAAATTAATAACCGGTGCCATTATTTACAATTGCTCTTTAAAAAGATTGTTTTTTGTCGTGGTGTGATGTTTGAGTAATTGCACGGGAAGGCTTAAAATGAAAATTTAGGGTCATTAGTAGCCTTATGCCCGATATCGTCATTTATCAATCTTGCGGAATATCGTCTGATTTTAGTCAACTCGGCCTACGGCCTCGTCGACTAAGTATCAGGCGATATCCCGCGCGATTTCGCAGGATATTTGGTAAATATACTCAAGTTACGAGGGTTCGTCCGAAATCTTGCAAAGCTTTTCTAGCTGTAAAATTCACCTCGTTGACAATTTGATGAATAATAAAACAATTATCCTGCATCCCGGCCGTCGATTTTAAAATCGTCACGTTCCACCGTATAACACTGAGATCAACAACTTACCCGGCACAAGAATTCTCAATATGGGTCAACCATCAAAAGGTGAAGATTCTTACGAGAGATTCACTTGCTAGTTTGATTGATTGGCATATGTCAAGTGAGATCGACTGTCCAGTGAATGACTCATATGATTATGGAGACAACAGCTGCAATATTTGTGGTGGATGACGTTCAGATGTAAACGTAATTATCTTTTTGAAATTAACTTCAAAATACAATAAAAATTCATTTGCAGGCAATTCGTAGAATTCTCTTCAATCGGCGGAAATATGAGGAAATCACAAACAGATTCAACGAAAGCAAAAATAGTAAATAAAAAGGAGATAATACCAATTACCTTGTGCAAATTCTAAAGCGCAAAATATTTATTTTTCCTTCTGAACTATGACGAATATATTTGTAATAATATTAGATACGAAAATTTTTGAAATATCAAGAAAAATATCAATAACGATCAATTTCCTTAATTTCCTCACGTTGGCCACTCACGGAACAATTAAACATATTGAATTGATCACTTTAAAAGATCTAAAAAAGGAAACTTACCGGTAGGGTTATAATCTATAACTGGCACTTAAAGGGGTATACAGTCACCATGAATAAAGTCAGTTTTGGCAATGCACAAAATTACCTTCAAATCAAAAGAAACTCCTTGAAATAATTGTTGACTAAGGTACGCAGCCCTCTACACGGCGGTAAGCGGAAAAGAATCTAAATAATTCCTGGTTACATGATAATGGATGAAAGCAACACCAACCAGATAAATTTGAGCCCTTGTCCTCCTTGCCCAATAAAGCGCAACAAGGTATTTTATTTCCCTCGTTTATTTTAGATCTCTTAACTTTACAAGGCTAAAAGCTTATCAGCTAAAAGTAAGAGAATGTGACAGTATATCCGTTAGATGCGAATTCCTCTTTGCCTTGATATCGGATTTTCATTACTTTTTGTAATTTTGCTTTGAATAACAACAAATTTATTAATCCCTTCTCTTTAAATATGGTCTTTGAGGTCCACTAGTATCAGTAACATCTATTGTAATGAGTCTTGTGACTGCTTTTTCGCGTGCGTTAAAACAAATTGTTCGCTCAAAATGACGAATACAAATTTGACTACGCGACCACTGGGCGCACAACTATATAAAGGCAAGAAAACGGACGTTTCGACCAAATAGTTTATGAACATATACATAGTTAGGAACTCCAAAACAGCTATTTGTCACTAGCCGCTAAAAATGGCCCACCAGCAGTTAAAAGCTAATTGTCAATTCCCCAAAATTAAACCACAAAATGTTAACCACACATGGCGTAGTGCACGCGCAAAAATGCATATGTGCTCTTACAAGGACGTCCCAATAAGTTGTAAAAATTTCTCGTGAAAACTGCCAATTGGCAATTCATCGTCGAAGGGGATTTTCACTTCACAAAGCGTTCGCTAGACTGTGGCCGAGGTATTTGCCTTTTGATACATTTACCTGCTTAGATGTGGATTTGGAGATTCGCTTCGTCGTCTTAAACCAATTTAATCTGGAAGTGAGTTGGTCATGTCAGTGCTTCATAGTTCGTTTGAACTCACGAGCCACGCAAATTCTGATCATGTCTTTTTATATAGCGCACTTACAGCAGATGGCATAATCTTTTTGGCCGGCTTTTCTTTTAATTAGCTTTTCCTCGACAAGCAGCTGCCATCAGAATGTAACGGCGGGACGAATTGGCAAAATGGTATGCACATCCGACATCCGCCGGTACTCTTTTTATCTTACTTATAGTTTGCAATAAGTTTTCTCCGCGAATGAACATGAAATTGATTAGCAAACTACAACGAACGTCCAGCTGAATTACCGTATAAAAGTCCTTTTTTTTCCTGGAGGCCGAAAATTTTTCCACAAGATGTTTAAAATATCCCCCTTTTCCTGTTCTAAATAATTTGCGTGAATCGAGTTTAATTCCCTCAATTTAAAAATCAATCCCTGTGTCCTGAAAAAAATTAACCAATTTTAAAATTTGATCCATTAGAAAAGTTAGAAATTATCCATCATGTTTACCAGGATTATAAGTATTAATCTTCTACACGTACGGTATTGAAGATAATGGGTTTTGTTTTATTTATACTCAACAATAGAGTTGTCGGGGTTGTTTTTTGCTGCTTTTATACTTTTGCAAAGTTCAATTTCAGGTCAGAAATTGACCAATTTCGATATTTTAAAATTCAGCCTAAAACAATAGACCTCAGCACGAGGCTCCGGGGTATAAATTGGCGAGTTTGTGGGATTTATTCCCCGGAGCCTCGTAGTGAAGTCTATTGTTTTAGTCTGAATATTAAAATATCGAAACTGGTCTAATCGCTTTTCATTTTTGGAGGGGGAAATTTACTTGCTACAGGAAATTAACAACAACAAAATGCATGTGTTCTACCATTGTTGATTTAATTTTCCCACAAATTTTCCGACAAGGTAAAATTAGGGAAATGATGTATAAAATGAAACGTTTATGGTACATAACACTCGTTAAAACATGGCGGGTGTTTCATTATGTCTGAGCTCGACAGAGAAGTAATTCTTCGCGACTTACCATTTTTTCTCTTGATTTGAATTCTGCAATAACTTTCCACGTGTAAAATAAATATAGACAAATTCCCAGGATTAAAAAAGAAACAATCGTCGGAAATGTGAAGTTTGCGAGTAATCGTATAAAAATACGTATAAACGAGGTGCTGTCGCTCCTAAACGAACATGGGGATACCCCACCAATTTTATTTCAACATTTAAGTTCCTATAACACCAACAATTAACAGGCAAAGTTTGACAAAAATCTCAGGGCAGGTTCTATTCCTGTGGAATGACCTCGTTAATAAAAGAGTCCTAAAGTTTCCCCGCCACTCGCATAAAGACATGCCACTTAACTCTTGTCTGCGGGATGAAATACGAAATACGAAATACGAAAAAAAGGCCTGAACTCCTCGGTTAATGTAAATGGAAACTGATGAAAATTCACTCAACGTGACGGAGACAACTAACAAGGGTGTTATCGACATAACACGCGCCCGGAATCGCACGATTAACAACGGATTTTGGGATGAAATTATTCATGGCCGAAAATAGCTTTATGACCGAAAATAGCTTCATTCGTAATCTGGCTCAATCTTCTCCATCCTTAACCATCGTTGTTCAAGTTTGATTCACTATCACCTCTTTCGTGTTTTTCTTCCACAGTAAACTATTTGTTTTAGGTTTCCTACGGTAATTTGGTTCATCGCAAAAAATAACTCAAAATATAGTAACGAAGGAAACTTGTATTATTTTTCTATTTCGCGTTAACATCTCCATTCTCCCAAAGAGATTTTATTTCAAATCGAAAATAAAACACTAAATATTTCAACGCGTATCAATTTTTTAATTTCATGTAATGCGATTAATACATAGCCTGCACACAGAGCAGCTAGAGCGTCAGAAAAGTGACATTTGCGAATCACGAAGATAATTAGAAATGTCCGAAAGCTAGCAATAAAAATTATAGTTAACACCCTACTAATTACAAAGCTCAGATGTTTCCTCTCTGGCGGTAAAAATATCAACACAGGAAATTAACAGAAATCATGGTTTTCTTCTTCCTTTTGGCACCCTGAAGGGTAAAAAGGCAAAATTAATTGTTTACTACTTGAATATCGCGTTCAGAACTAATTTAATCAAAAATCGTTTTCGCTGTTCAACGTGTAATTTTTTATCGAATGTATATGTAAACGATTGCACGTAAAGAAACCAAAGCTTTGCTAACACTTGTAACAAGTTTTAGTACTCGTGGGGTGCAGCAAGCTTTAATACTCTAGGGGAGTGGCGGTGAAAAGGGGTAGGGTAATGTTAAGCTCAAATGCCTGGAACCAAAAAGTTACAAAATAGAGCAGCACAGATTATTACTAGGGCTGATTACTCTATTAGATCATCAACAGTGCTAAATTCTCTAGAGCGGTCTAACATAGAGCAGCACGGATTATTACTAGGGCTGATTACTCTATTAGATCATCAGCAGTGCTAAATTCTCTAGAGTGGTCTAACATAGAGCAGCACGGATTATTACTAGGGTTGATTACTTTATTAGATCATCAGCAGTGCTAAATTCTCTAGAGTGGTCTAACTTAGAAGAAAGAGAGAAAAGGCACCTGTTACTTATGATGTTTAAAAATAATAATTGCCCGACGTATCTTCAGGAGTATTTTCATAGAACCTCAGAAGTTCACAATTATAACTTGAGGGGTTCCAGATATGACTTCCAATTACCGCTACCTAAAACGAATTTTCTTAAACGTTCTTTCTCTTATCGTGGTGCAAATGCTTGGAACAAACTGTCAAATCAAATACGTGAGATAAGGGATCTTGCAAGCTTTAAACGTGCGATATCCTAGGACACATTTTACATCGTTAGGGCCCATTTCTACATTGCTTGTTTCGTATTATTATATAGTAAATTATGATTGTTACTAATTATTACTTAAATTTCCTTGCTATAAAATAATATTTTAGCGCTAAGTTATACCTAGCTTATTAGTCCTTAACATTTATATCTTGTAATTTTTGTAATTTTTAGCATATCTTGTAATTCTTACACGGCATGTCTAAAAACCAGCTTGCTGAGCCATTTACCGTGTTTTAAATAAAGTTGATTGATTGATTGAACCAAATTTTTTTGGCGGGGGGGAGGTGGGGGGGGGGAGGCAGGGGATGGGTTTGTGTGTGTGGGGGGTGGGATTCGGTCTGTACCAAACCCAAGCTAGATTATTGAAATGAAATGAAATAATAACCAGTCATTTCATAACGAAAGCCCTCTGCTTTATTTCCTACTATTTGCAGTTTAAAATACAGTCATAGATAATGGACCAAAAAGCCTTACTGCAAATGCACACCTGTGCAGCACCTTTGTGAGAGGCATAGTGGCCTAATGGTTAGTGCGCTGGACGCCGGATCGGATGATCCGGAGTCGAGACCTGGCCTGGGTACTGCGTTGTGTTCTTGGGCAAGACACTTTACTCTCACAGTGCATCTCTTAACCCAGGTGTATAAATGGGTACCAGCGAATTTACTGCTGGGTTACAACCCTGCGATGGACTAGCATCCCATCCAGGGGGGAGTTGAAATACTCCTAGTCGCTTCATGCAACGGAAACCGGGATAAGCTACAGCCTGATGGGAATTCCTATGTACAAATACGACTTTCTAATTTCAATCTAGTTACGTTCCCAGACCCCTTACTCCTCCCTGTTGCTGACCAGTTTAAAAGGAGATCTACGGCACGAGATTGGTGTGAAACGTGATAATTTTAAGCATAAGCACTGTGCCTTTCATCCCAAAATTAGACCTTGAACTCGGTGTCCAAGATTGCGAGAAAATGTAACGTAAAAATCAGGCCATCTGATTGGTCCATTTTGCTTGTGTTTGTATTCCAGCTCTCTGATTGGTTACATACACCGATGCAAGCTATGTCGACCCCTATTACTACTAAAGATTAGACAAGATGAGTAGGAATCTCTTGAAAAATCTTTCCATTGCTGCACACCTTGCCGTTAAGTTCTTGATTAGTTTTGATATATTTTTGGCAGTTTCTGTCGTCAAATGACCAATCAAAACGTGACAAATTGCCATTCATTCAGCGGTTGAAATTCCCACGAGAGTGAATACTGAATTTGACAATTTAGCCGACCATTTAACTTCTGAGGGGGACATGGGGGGCGGGGGCAGGGGTTTGGGTGATTTTGATTAAGATAGATAGCTAGATAAATAACTTTATTTATTTACGACCAGTGCTGCAAAAAAATTCACGCAAGTTCAGCAAGCCGAAAAAAATTTTGTTACATGAAGAAAAAATTCACACACACACACAAGCACCAAGAAAAAATTACCTATCACTGAAAAGGTTGGAAAAAAAGTTCATGCCTGTATCAAATCGCCCAGCCCACCCCCACCCCCTTCCCCCCAGAAGTCAAATGGTCCCCCTTAGCATATTCGTCCTCAACAGGTCACATGTATTAATTGCCTAGTTCAAATACAAGCCACCAAAATGTTGTCAAAAACTGTCAAAATTTAATCAACACTTTCTTAAGAGGCAACGGTACAGTGTGTAGCACTGTAAGACAACAGTGTCCGGTGGGAAAGGTGAGTATTATATAACTTATCACACAACCCTTGTGGACAAACAAGAACAAAGTCCAGCAAGAAGATTTTTCTAGAGAATGGTGCCCTTAACTGTTATTAAGTTCATCAAACAAAGCTAATGGAAAAATTAGATAAGCACTCTTTAGGGTGTAGTCTTCCAGGCAGCATTAAGTTCATCCCCAAAATTTATTGACAGACAAGACAAGATGTGGTCGGAGTGATCTCTTCAAAGTATAGTCTTTGCTTGTGTCCATTATTACATTTGTCACACAATGCTTGTGTACCACAGTGTGGCAAGAATGCTGCAATAAAGCCAGACAATCCCAATACCAAAGTGTGGCCATTATTTCATTTGTCACGCAACACTTGTGTACCACAGCATAGCAAGAATTCCGTAATCATGTTAGACAATCCCAATACCAAAGTCACACCTACTAAAACATAAGTCCGTAACATGCTTCCATTTGTTTTTTTTCGGATCATACATATCAACCCCCGTCAGGGTGATGGGTGGGGAGTACTCTTCACTTGCCGTCCTGCCACCAAACACATACAATAGCTCACTACTAACTGCCACAGATAGCCCAGTCCTTGGTTTTTCCATGGGTATCACTTCTGTCCACTGGTGTCTCTCCAGATCAAACCGCTCAACACTATCCAAGGCCCCTTCGGATTCGTTGGAGCCACCTGTTGGTAACAGTAGTAAAGTGCTCAGGAAATAGACCAATTTCGATATTTTAAAGGAGCTATATCATCGTTCGTGCACTTTGAAAAATTTAGCCTAAATTTTTTCAAAATCATCATTTCCAATCCGTTTCAATCTTCTCCATCCTCAGTCATCCAGTTCCTCGGTTTAGTATCAATCCTTTGGTGTTTTTCTCCCTTAGTAAACTATTATTAATTTTTTTAGGTTTCCTAAATTTTATGGGTAATTTAGGTTGTCAAAGAAATAACTCAAAGTATGATGATGCAGCTGCTTTGAAATTCAGCCGAAAACAATAGACATCCCTATGAGGCTCTGGGGAATATATAAACTATAGAGTTTATGGGATTTATTTACCAGAACCTCAAAGTGATGTCTATTCCTCTAGGTTGAATCTTAAAATATCGAAATTGGGTATATTGTTTTTTTTTATTTATGCCAGGTTCCACCTTTTATAATTATACAGTCACAAAAAAGGGTTTCATAGTTAGAATCAATACTTGACCATTACTAATGTAGAAAAGTTTTGCTTATCATGCCAAAAAGTTCTTCTTACTTGCACACTGTCAAACGCTGTCACAGTGCTATGGGGATCATGATTGACAAGAGAAGTGAGAAAAAATTTCACCCTGACGTGAGGCCACATCACACCATCCTAAATACTGGTATTCACAGACTGATACACCCAACTGTAGGCAATTGCTTCTATCACTGTTTCTACATCATCACTTACCCCAATCTCCCCAGGAATATCCAATACTTACCAACAGCATACAAGCTACCTCCTAAAGCTGCAAATCCTAGGTATGCTCGTCTGTGCCGCATGTCTGCATGTCTGATCCATGTATCACTAACAGGGTTGTAACATTCAAAGACTTTAAGTTCTTCTCCTAGCTCACTTAGGCCTCCTGTATTCACCGTGAGATAAAGTTCTCTGTTAAGGGAGCTATCTCATACTATTTAAAATAACCATAGTATATTGAAATTCCTGAGTTTTGATTGATTTACAGGCTGTGATATCTCAGCTTATCTACATTGTAACACAAATATGGTAGATGTAAGCATCAACGAGAGCAGCCAGGGAGCTCAGAGAATGCAAGCCTTTCCATGTTAAAAAAAAACAATTATTCCACTACTTGTTTTTCAGGAAATTCAGATTGGATAGAAAAAATCAAAAAATTTTATGAGTACTTCAATAGGGGTTTGCAAAAATATCATTCATCCCCTTAACTGAAATGACTGCATCTTCCAGTACACTCACCAACTGCATAAATTAACCCATCCATCTCAGAAACTCCAAGATGAAACCTCTTTGTTTCCACCTTGCCAACAACTTCCCATTGATCAAGGTCTGGATCATACCTCTCAATGTTCTCGGCAATCTCGGATCCCACCCATCCACCAATCACAAACATGAAGTCTTCCACAACACATACACCGCATGCCACACGGGGTGCTATCAAGGGTGCGACAAGTGACCATGAATTTAATGCCGGGTTGTAGCATTCAACAGTATCATAAATCAGGGAATCATTTTCACCACCAATTGCATATATCAGTCCTCCAATGGTGGCCACAGCATGTCCACTACGAGCAAAACTCATCTGTGCTGTGGTGAAACTGTCACACGTCTGCAAAAAAGAGTCAAATTTCTCGACAGTGAAAAGAGAAGAGGTGTCACTCCATCGCCCTCCTACTCGTCGGCTGTAACCTCCTATGATGAAAAAACACTTTCTGGATGCACGCCGGGGTTGGGTGTGTACCCCCTGCTGTCCACGAGTTAATGATTGGTAATTACGGTACCCTTCAAGAATTCTACCCAACATTCTCTGAATACTTGCACTCTTACATGTGATCAAATAATGTTCAAGGAATTTGGGGGAGATTAGTGGGAGTCTTATTCGCTCAAGGATATTTCCCAAAGCTTCTCTCCCCCGAGATAAGTCATGTAGGACCCATCGCATCGCAGCTTCGAATACTTGCTCCTCAGATTCAATTTTCAGTTCTTCTGATTCCAACAGTCGAAGCAAGACATCTTTTGTGAGTTGCAGAAACTCGTCGTGTTTAGAAACTTCCACGAAATTTCTATGAATGAAATCCAGCGCCGATTTGGACAACAGCGAGCAAGAATGGGCGTCAGCAAACAAGTAAATGCCAACGCAATTTGACGAATCAAGTTCATGCTGCAAAAAATCGCAGCACATCACCTCGATGTCTTCGACTTGAAGCATCTTTGAAGCCGGTAAAAGCCGTTGTACGTTATCCTCGTTGACATCAACTTTCCCCGTGTAGATGAAATTAAGAATTGTATTGAACACATCAGCGTGTACGCCATGAATTTCTACATTGTTCAAGTAGCTTTCCGCCATACCACTTGTGAACATCACTTGGAAATACGGACTAGCCGCCGAAAGAACAATTCTGTGCACAGGGAATTCCTTTCCTCCAACTACAAAAGTCGCGTCACACATCGAATTTTCTTTCCACAATGAATTTAACTTATTTAACATCTTAAATGAATGCTCTTTAGCAAAAGATATTTTGTCTAGTTTTACCATTCGACGGTCCTCCATTTTGTTTTTTTTTTTGGCCAAAAAGTTCGCGGGCTCACCCAGCAAAGGGTTGTGTGGTTTCTGTTTCTAAATTAATTTGGGGGATGGGGACGGAAAGTAGGGTAGGAAAACTCATCCCCCCTCCCCTCTAGATTTATATTATGTTTTATTCCCTTGTGGACACAAAAGCATTTCTTGTAAGCCTTTTTTGGGCTCTTATCAGAGAGGTTTGACCTCCACTAGCTTTTGCAGATTTATTTTACACTTCAAAATATGATTGTTTTTTTTTGGGGGGGGGGGGGGGGTGGGGAGGAGGGAATTGAACATTTGGATTTCCATCCTTCAAACATTTTCTCAGCTACATGCATATTCATTGATGAGTTCCACTATAAATTAATATTTATTTCTACGTCGTCCTCAAAGCACAGTTTTACAATGTTTTTAAAATAAGTATAATGCTTGTTACTGCTGCAGTGTGATCAATCTATAATAGCTGAGAGCAACTCAAGCTTCTCTAGTGTTCTCCAAACTTTTCCACAACTTTATACTGAACCAACTGTTGCATAACATTGCAATAAAAAATTACATTAAAACTCATACCAAAACCCACATGAGGAAAGACAATTTAATGGCAAAGTGATTTGCTTATGCAATCTACAGTGTAATCAGCCTGCACTAAGGGATTATGGTAAACATTTTACATTTACTGAATTTGCCTGTAATAGACATCTTCATGTTCTCGTTATTGGACTGGAACTAGCTTGAAATGGAAGCTAATGTAGGGGAATATCATTAAAAAGAGCTTTATGTCATTTGTTTTTGATAGAATTCCCCACATTAAAATCCATTGCAAGCTAGTTTCAGTCCAATACTGAGAAACTGTAAGAAAATGGTCGATTACATGGCTCTGCTACTGCAGCTATGTGAAAATTAATTTATGGTACATGCCATACCTTTCAAACAGCCTAAATGTGTGTGCACTGAAAACCTAAATTTCAAGACATTGTCTCTGCTTGCTACAGCTGACTCAAGCTGATATTTGACTGGTTGTTCAGGCAAAATAATGATATATATTTAAATACCAAAGCGTAATTTTGAGTTCTTAGTGTTTGTGTAGTTTCACTTAACAATTTTGCCATTTCACCGGGCTAAATCTGGACATTTTTAGCTGCGACCTCAGGCTTCAGTGCAGCAACAATGTCTTTAGCACTGGGTCTGTCTTTTGGATCCTCACAGGTGCAACAGCAAAACAGCTGAACCACAGGACTCATCAGTGAATCTGCATTCTGAAACTTGGAAGGCAAAGGTGGTCGTGTTCCCAATGCTGCCAAATATTCCTCAGTATCACAATCGCCATCATCTTCCTCGTCATCACTGGTTAACCCTGTGTCATCTTCATCGCTAGCTGAAAAGAAAAAGGGGCTTGTTTTGTAGTTCCATTTCAATGAATTGCATGTACTCATTCAGTTACCAAAAGAGGGGCATGGTGGTGTTATGGTTGGCCTGTTAGATACCAGATTCAAGCAATCTGGATTTGAGCCCTGGCAAGGGAAATTGCATCATGGTTTTGGCCAGTGCCTGCACCCAGGTGAGGACATTCCATTTTTTATTCACCCCTTGTCCCCCCACCTCTAGTGATGGCAGGAATCTGAACCCTCAATTTTTTTCCCAGCACCCTTCGAAAAATGAGATCTGAGGGGTTAGTTTTTTTGTTGGCACCTTTAAAACAATATCCAAAGGGTCCAAGTTTCGATGGCTTCTTTGAAGAAAAAATTCAAATCCCCTTTCCAGGTTTCAGGTGCAGGGGTTTCAAAACAGGCCGGCGACTGCCGGAGTTCCACCGGCTACTTGACTATTATGCCGCCGGCTTCTCTGGTCATGGCCATCAGCTTGTGACCAAAAACCTCACTTATAACAGCCGCCTACTCTTCCAGTCAATGACACCTACTTCAAAACATTTTGAAATCCCTGCAGGTGCAGTGTAGGAAATAATCTCCGCAACACGAACTTCTGTACCCACAGGGCGCACCACTTTTTTTATCTGACCAAGACCCCTGCTAAGGATGGTGAGTTTTGGAAAGGGGGTGTACATGTGTATGGGATCAGGGGAATTGAGGTGGAGGGGGGTTGGGGTGGGGGTCAACTGGGACACTGCGTGTGGGGAAGATTGGGGAGATTTTGTCCATCTTAACCACCATAAGAGTTTCTAACAAAACTATGACCAAATGTGAATGGGATTTCTACCTGCTAGCAAATCCACGTGTGGCACATTTAAAGCGAGCATCTCCCAGATCAAAAGGCCATAGGCAAAGATATCAGCCTTATCCGTAATAATGCCGCCGTTCAAAGCTTCTTTACACTTCCACGGCTCTGTGCCAATGTATCTATGTCCTGGATTTTTCAGCCCACTTAGGTCATCCTTTAGCCTGATCGCTACTCCAAAATCGCACAGTTTTACAGCGTCAAAGTTGCCCCTTATCAGGACATTGCCACTCTTTAAATCGCCATGAAGTATCTTTTTCTCGTTGTGTAGGTAGCTCAAAGCGTTCGCAATAGCCCAGGAGACTTTCAAGACTTCTTCGAATGCAAAGTCCTCCTCAAGAAAAGCTTTTTCTTCAATGATGTCCTCAAGGGCTTTTTCGCAATCTTCCATAGCAAGACAAAGTTCACCGTTTACACTTCCAGAAATGGCGCGGAAACCGACTATGTTTGGATGATGGAGTTGTTTCAAAATACTAGCTTCTAGAGCTAGTCGTTCGCTTATTCCTGGTCGTGCTTTCTTGTTAACCTTTTTCACGGCCCAAGGGGATCTCAAATCATGTTCGTTTCCTTCTCGTTTGAATCGGTAAACGGACACTCCCGTTCCACAACCGAGTCTTGTCATGAAAGGTGATGGCGGGATCATAAATGGAGATGCGTTAAACGGCGATAATCCGCCTTCTTCACATAAACGACTTCCAGTTTTTTGGAAAACTGGCGTAGAAAACTCACTCATGGTTCAGAAAGGTTAGAAAAATGCTCAAATGCAGCTCGAATGTCAGCAATTGACAGCTTGCACAACCGATTCCAGCTAGCCGTTTGTTTTCGCATTTCAAAAGTTCCGCGTTTTCATTGGTCAATGCTCTCAATGCTTCACGGGATTGCAAATGCATGCCGCCATATTGGAGCTTGGGATAGCGTCTTAGCGAAGGAAACAGCTGTATTTCGGTCGCGATTCATTTCAGTGCATTTGTTTATAATGCATCAACAACATTACAATCAAAACTACAGCCAACATGGGTCCTATAGTCAGTATCAGGGGCCATATGGTGGCTACAATAGCGACACAACTGGGCCTAGTTCGTATGGTGCACAACCTCATATCGAGTTGGATGAATACAACAGCGATCTGAGCTTTGTTATTGAGCCTGATGGTGTAACAGGCTCGAGTTTGCATAAGGATGGCTTTGAATATATGTGGGCAGGAGCAAGAGCGACGCATGGTGTTCGATCTGGCAAGGTAGACACTTTATAAACACGTTTTGGACTGGACGACGTGCTTTACAAAACCAATGTCAAGCCTCAGGGGGGAGGGGTGATATAGCTGGAAGATTTACACTTAGCTGAGATTTTCCTATACCTCTGCCTGTCCTGCCACTTGCAGCCTGACACTGATGGGTGCATAAGTTACTCGATTACGATTAATCAGTGAAAATCATCGATTCTACATGTAGCTGATATTATTGATGAGATCGCAAGTTAATAATAATTATTATCCACCCATGTGGAGGTGAATAGTGATGGTATTTAGTGACCTGTGAAGTGACTAGTTAAATATCCACCACTTTCACCGACACTGACATATGCAATTGTTGTAGTATAATTTATGCAACACAAGCTGAATAACTAGCGATTCAAAACATTACTTTACATGTGTTTCTGACAGCATATCTTTTGACAATTAGCTGGCATGTACTAAAACCAGGAACACCGGAACACCACAAAACACGGAACACCGGAACAATCCGGAACACCAGAAATACCATAAAATGCCAATAAATTTCTAACAAAATATATATATATATAAAAAATAAAATTCTGGTGTTCCGTGTTTTAGGGTGTTCCAGTGTTCCAGTATTCCTGGGTTTAGTACATGTCCAATTAGCCGGGCTACAAATAACAGTTGGTCATCAGACAATATCCAATGAAAATATCCCAGCTGTGGTCGGGACAATTTTTTTTGCCTTCCCATTGTAAATGCCAATGTCTTGAGTTGACAACACATTATTGAGTAGTACATGTCTTCTAACATGACATGTGGCCTCACTTCAGATGACAGGACAGATGTCTTTTCACAAGAAAGAAAATTATCTGCAGCCCTGAATAGTCATGAATGTTTTGCACTCCACACGGCCGATGCTCACGCATGCTCACAGTCAGTCACATGATAAGTCAGGTGATCGAGTAAAAGGACTGTGAAATGAAAGGAACAAACATTATTGGATCTAACATTCTGTATTTAAAGAAAAAGTATAGTTGAGTCATTTAAATGTTTTGCTGCGCACTACTGCTTACAATTTGACGATGAAAATGAACATGCTGGCTGTGAAGTGTCTTGCCTGGATATTTTCACTTGCAAAGGGAGATACAATATGCTTAGGGTTGTTGTAAAGCTTTGAAGTACATGCAATTGCAGCTGGCTGTATTGTATGTTGGGGTAGACTAGCCCAATAGAATAAATAGCAGCAATGATAAAGTACTGGTAGTCTGCTACTTTTGACAATGCTGGTTACGTGTTTACTTGTTTTCTGGGCCTTCAGCTGCCTGGCAGTAACACTTTCCTGCATGCAACGTGAAACTTAAGCGTACTTTTGTGCCATCTGCAGGTGTGCTTTGAAGTTTGTGTTCTTGAAAAACTGCCAGTAACGATGCCAGAAACAGAAACTAATCCTCACGTGGTGAGGATAGGCTGGTCAATTGACAGAGCAAACCTACAGGTAAGAAATTGGAAATTGTTACTGCCCGCAATCATGAGTTTTCATCTGGTACTTATCAGTGATTTATTTATTGCTAGTTTATTATATGTATCGAATGTATACAACAACAACACTTTTATTTAAACAGGGGTTTCTGAACATTTTACGGTTATAGCATTCATTGAACTTCTAATTTTCCGTATATGTATGTATTTATTTATTGCTGCCGATAGGCAGCACTCATATTTTTGAAGCAAGTGAGAATTTTGGTTCCATAGATGGACCCGTGCTTGGATGCATCAAGAAACAGCCTATGTGTATGGGATTGTAGAAGAAACAAATGTGTCCCCAAATTTAATTTGTTTCTACACAAAATAGAATCTAAGAAAGAAACTGAAAAGCTTATTGCTTTAAGAAATGAGAAGCTTTTAGATTTTAGGAAAAGATGAGAAGCATTGCTATTATTCTGTGTGGAGGAAATGTGTGGTTAGCCTAAAATTAATATAGTTATTATTAGTTTTGTATTAACTTATAGGATTAGGGTTATAAGGCTAACTGAAGTATTTGCATTGTGGTGTCTCTCTGTTTGTGTCCTTTTGTGACTGAATTGCTTGTGAATAATATAATATTTCAAACTAGTAACGACAACAAAATAATAACTTGTGTATCTGTACCAAAACAGTGTTCACTGTATGTTAAAACTCTATCCAAGTATTCTAGTCATAGAAAAAAGTCCATCAGGAGTCTCCTTATATGAGCAGTTAAAGTCTAACCAATCAGTGTCTGTCTTATAACTGATGAAATTTGCATGTGCTCGCTCAACTGTTTTTCCGCCACGTAATGTTGTCTCCCAGTGCTTCTGAATGGCTCATCTGCAAATCAGAAGCACTTTTTGGAGTTCAGAACGGCGGGTGAAAACCTAAAGGACACTCGACTGCAGACAAAGGGGAAAATGAGGTCGTATTACATGTAAAACTTGCCTTTGGCAAGCCTTCAATTCCGGTCTCAGAACACAGGCAGCATACAAATCAGCTTCAAATGGATCGAAAATAAAGTTGATTTGCAGTCACTAGAGTATGTTAACTGTACTCTTCAAATGTTGATTTGCGTAATAGCAATCGCTCACCTGATTATTTGAGACTACACTAAACAACATCCATTTTGCTTTACGTGATTTCAGTCGTATTTCATAATTTCGCTTGTCAAACGTAAGTCTTCAGCTCAAGCTTATGCATGCGTGCCTTGTTTGCTTCTAAAGGCAAATGTGAAAATGTACCGTAAATAAATTTTTAACATCTTGATTTTGTTTTGTCTTTGTAATTCATAGTTTACAACCATATGATATACAGTACTGCAGTCCGAGTTATTTTCATGAGATGCGTGGGAATTTTGTTTTTCAAAATTGGCTTGTGGCTTTATGGTATATTTAAAATGCAGGTTTATATACATTTATCAGGAAATATTTGTATACATCAAAAATTACATTATTTTGGACAAGCTTGTGATTTATTCACATCCATACATACATACACTTTATCATTCTCGTCCCCAGAGGCCGCGATCCTTTTGGTCAGCACCAAGAATCACGACCTCTGGCCGTCTCCAAAACCGGAAGTCCGCGAATCACGGACTCATTGTCGAATCTGACAATTCTAATTGGCTGAAAACTACAGAACGAGTTCTCTGCGCATGCTCAAAAGCTGGGGATGGCCAGAGGTCGTGATTCTTGGTGCTGACCAAAAGGATCGCGGCCTCTGGGGACGAGAATGACACTTTATTTAATCTCGGGTTTAATAGTGTTCTGAGAGGACAACAAAACATCTTGTTTGTACTAGGTCGGAGAAGACAACTTGTCCTATGGTTATGGAGGCACAGGAAAAGTTTCTGTAAACAACAAGTTCTTCGATTATGGCGAGCCTTACTCAACCGGTGACACTATTTGTTGTTGTATAGACCTCGATGCTAATCCTAGGGTGGTTCTTTTTGCCAAAAATGGGAGATACCTTGGAGTGGCTTTCCGGCTTGGTGCCGAGTCAAATGGACAGACTTTTTTCCCTCATGTTACCGTCAAGAACATGCGGCTTGCAATCAACTTTGGGCAGCAGGAACCTTACTTTCCACCTCTGCAGGGGTTTACCTTCATTTCGATGTCGTCACCTCAATATTTAGAACGGGGATCGGTGGGGCCAGTGTCAAGAAGTGAATGCGAGATTATCATGATGGTGGGTCTACCAGGAGCTGGTAAAACCGTTTGGGCTGCGAAATACGCCCGCGATCATCCAGAGAAGAAGTACTGCATTCTTGGGACGAACATGATCATGGACAAGATGAAGGTGATGGGTTTGATGCGCAAGCGCAACTACCACGGGCGTTGGGATGCACTCATCAAGCAAGCCACTGATGTCTTGAATAAGACATTCAAAATTGCCGAGAGGAAGAATCGAAACTACATCCTTGACCAGACCAATGTGTATTTCACTGCGCGAAGAAGGAAGATGAACAATTTCCGTGGTTATCAACGGATTGCCGCGGTGATTGTGAACACGAATGAGGTGTTGAAACAGCGGACTGTGAAGAGGGAGAAGGAGGAAGGCAAGATTGTACCAGAGTCGGCGGTCCTTGAGATGAAGGCGAATTTTGTTCTGCCAGAAGTTGGCGAGATTTTTGATGACGTGTGGTTTATTGAAGAAGACAAAGCCAGCGCTGAGCGTCTTGTGTCAGAATTTCAACATGAAGGAAAAGAGTATAAAGAAAGCGAGAAGAAAAGAAAATCAGTGGAAGAACCAGGATCAAGTGAGCGCCAATCGTCAGATATCAAGCGACCCCGTACTGACCACACAGGCCCCTCTTCTCAAAGTGGCTCTAGAGGTCAATATCCCGGCCACAATGAACATGGAGGGTTCCAAGGAAACTATCCTGCAAGAGGAGCGCATGGTGCATCAAACAATGTGCCCTTTCATGGCCCTCCACCAAGCACCGACAGGGCCCCAGTGAGGTCGTATAATGACTATGGACCATCTCAGGGACACAGAAGAGCAGGCGAGCCATATGATTCATATGATAGAGGACCTCAAAGAGGGTACAATGACTATGGACCTCCTCAAGAATATGGAAGACCCGACGTGCCATATGGGACGTACGATTCAGGGCTTCAGAAAAAGTACAATGACTATCGAACCCAGGGATATGGAAGACCAGGCGAGCAATATGGAACATACGATTCAGAATCTCAGAAGTACAATGACCACGGATCTTCCTACAATAGACCACAAGAGAGCTATGGTCACAATGTCGGGAATTCATTTAACTATTCCCAGCGTCAACCACCCAGTGGTGGGGACAATAGATACAGTCAAGCTGCGCCCGCATATGGTCAGCAGTATGGGCAATATCTTGATGCGCACTCTTACTCGCGAGAGGAGGGTTACTACTCAGGGGGAGTAGGGAGAGGGCAAGCCCCACAGGGTGGGAGAACTGAGCAGTATAGGTACGGAGGAGGATATTAGACGACTTGCTATAACGTCACAATTCATAGCTTTTGTTGAAAGATTTGAGAGTAAGGGATAATCGTAACTTTAAAACACTGAACTACTGGTAAAAATACACAGGTAGTAGATTTTAGTTGGGTTCGGCTCAGTTGCTAACGGCAAGTGGATGTTTTATTTTTTAAACATACTTTGCCTGTAAACCTCTCCTATTTCCTTTGTCTCGCCCAGAAATTGTCCTTTCCTGAACATCGCTGTCATTTTGGTCGTCGTGCGACAGGAGTTCTTGAGTGACGACTCAATTGACAGAATCGTCCGACAACCAAAGGAACAAAAGCGCGGGAAAAGTCGCGTGGGACAGCTAACGGCTACGTACAGGGTTCATACGGGTCCTGGAAAACCTGGAAAGTCCTGGAATTTTATTATTGCATTTTCAAGGACTGGGAAGTCCTGGAAAAAGATTACAGGTCCTGGAAAGTCCTGGAAATCTGTTAAAATCCAGAAATGAATTTTTCTGAACTAACTTTATAAGAAATGCGAGGCTTACAGTTGGGAGAATTTATATTGGGATCTTGGAAGAAAAAGGGTTTAATGTGAATTGTGGAGTCCTGGAAAATTCGATATGAGTCCTGGAAAAGGCCTGGAAATTTGTCTGTGAAAAGGGGTACGAACCCAGTACGTAACAAATCCCTTCCCATATCTTGTGCCATTTTTTTGTCGATGAACCAAATAACCCTTAAAATGTTGGAAACCTAAAAGTAATAGTTTGCTAAGGTAGAAAAATACCATAGAAGTGATACTGAACCAAACAGGAAGAAGGATGGAGAAGATTGAGACGGATTACAAATGACGAATTTTAAACATTTGGGCTAAATTTTTCGAAATGCAAACTGACGTAACTCCAGGACCACATTTTAAAAGGGCTCGTTAACAGGTATATGAAGCAACACATAAACCTAGCTACGCTTGTAACTCTTGGGTGTAAATGGAGCAAGTTTTTCTTTTTCATTTGAAAACAATGAATGGTGCCAAAGCCTGAAAGAAACGATAAAAAATTTCCATTCACAGGTGCATAAAAAATGGGAAATTCTCAAAACGGGAGTCGAAACCACGACCTTTGGCGGAGCGGTCGGTGTCTTTAGATATTTTGTTTTCCCGCTTACTACATATTAAACAGTTTCTTGGGTCGCTGGTTACTTTGCTTTTAAGATTATGATCACCATAGAGAAGGAAGTGTCCCTGTGGATAAGTCTTAATTACAATGGGTCATTTAAATGAGTTTTACTGATTGAGACAGATCGTTTGAGTTTTTACCTTGATTTTGAGGCAAAAGTACACAAAACCCAAACGATGCGTGTATAGTTGAATATGTTACTTTCCATTTTACGCAGTTTGCGAGGCTCAAAAGTAGTTACTGAGAGCAAGTGTTACATTTTATCGGAACCCTAACAGCAAAGAATGTTTGAAGCTTATTCAATTGCGGACTGATTTTAGCATTTATTGAACAGTTAACACGTCATTAGAGTCATTATGCCATTATATGAATGAGGGCTTGGAAAATTGTAATAAAACGACAATGTAAACAGCTTCCAGATTGCATGCAAGCCCTGTGGACGAGGAGCCAGGTGAAACATAATAATTGGGGGGGGGGGGGGAAGGACTTCAGCCCCTGATAAGCTCCGTTATAAATATATTACAAGTAGATATACTTGAACGGTAGGACTGAGGTGAGTGGGAGGGGCGAGGGCGACGCTATTCTTGTTCCCAGAGCCACCCGTCCCTCTCAGTCCGCCAGAGCCTCTGAACGAGGAGGTGACGTAATTTGCTGATAGGCTGGATTTTAATAAAGGGTGTTTGAAATGTAGCCAATCAAATCAACCGTTTTAAAATGCCTTTGTTACGAGTTTAAAACAGTTAATTTGATTGGTTATACTTAATTTTCCTTTGTCTAAATTCTAGCCAATCAAAATCATGTGTCCCTTGAGTGTACCTGGTCCCGCTGGCTAAGTCCAACTTGACAATATTGTAACCTACGTCGAGTGAGGGACTCAGTTAAAAGGGCAAAGTTGATACAATTTTCATTTTATTTCCCGCATAAAAAAACACTACTTTGTTAGCCAGTTTTATTTAGATAGTGTAATCCCAGGTGTTTTTCTTTCATACTGTGGGGAAGCGGAGATACTAGAGACCTTTAGATTCTACAACGAGAACGACGACGACTACGAGATTTGATTTGAAGTTTTCTCGCACGTACTAACAAAAAAGCCTCACCAGAAAACTTCATTTTCCATTTTTATAAGCAGCAAAGTTAGCATGGTCATTTTCATTGAAGGAAGTTTGGCTTCTCATAATCGCAGATGATAAACCCACTAACATTTGATAACTTGTTTTCGCCACTACGAGTTTCAATGAGAATGTCGTAGTGGCGAAAACAAGTTATCAAAATGGTAGTAATTTTGTCATGTCGCGATTAGGAGAGGTTCACTGCCTTCACTAAAAATGACCGTGCTAACTTTGTTGTCGACAAAAAGGAAAATGAAGTTTTCTGGTGAGGCTTTTTTTATTACGCGCGAAAAAACTTCAAATCAAATCTCGTACTCGTCCTCGTCGTAGAATCTATGTATAAAGAAAACAACGAAACCAGGATAAGCAAACCAACTAGAACTATAGTGAGTAGTGACGTCATACGCACTGCCCAGGCTTCGCAGGGTTATCATATATATCATTTTTTAAACCAATTCAAGTACGAGTCACATTTCTGTTCCCGTTTTGTGACTTTATTTACAATAACACATTCCATCACAAATCACATAGAAAATCCATTGAACTAATCAACACTCGAAGGAAATACATCAAGGTGTCGCAGAGACGTATGTGAGCGAGTCACGGTATGATTATTCGCAAACGCGAATTACTTTCAACACTCAGTTAAAATCGCTCTAAAACACGTTTTCTTGCACGACATGGTAGATTTATTTCCGCCTTTCCCCTTACAAATTATTGATGTTATTCTTTGTTCCGTTTACCGAAGTATGCTGTTTACAGCGCGACGCGCCTAACTGTGGCCACCCAACAAACTTTTTTGACAAGTTATAATAGACCAATTCCGATATATTAATATTCTAACATGTCACCGAGGCTTGGGGGAATAAAACAAAAGATTTTGCATCGAGGCTTAGGGATGAATAAATAATTTCTTTTGTTTTATTCCCCTAAGCCTCGGAGCCATGTTAGAATTTTAATATATCGGAATTGGTCTATTAGCCAATCGGGAAGCAAAGCTGTTCTCACGAAACCAAGGAGGCGGGACAACTCAAACAAATTCGCGCTCTCTGATTGGCTAACTTGTCAAAAAAGTTTGTTGGGTGGCCACAGTTAGGGTGCGTTCCTTTGGGGTGATCCGGATCAGGACCGGTGATCCGGATCATAGTGCATCAAAGGCGCCGGCGAATCCTTGCTCAGAGTGGATTCGCCGGCACCTTTGATGCGCCTTTGATCACTGATCCTGATCCGGATCACCTCAAAGTAACGCACCCTTGGCGCGTCGCGCTGTAAGTTACGTTTCCAAAACTATTTTAATTTACTGTTGCAGTTATAGTGTGAACACACAATATTATAGCCGGATAGCTGAAGATTATGATGTCGTTTTATGGCTATAAAGAAAATAATACAAATATACACCACTGTTCTTCACCTCTCCACATTACATCCCTTTTTCGGACTTTAGAAATTTTTCTTCCTTTGCCCTAGCAGTCATTTTATAGTAACTGTTAATACAAATATTTTGTTCAATCCATCGCAATTCCCGTACGAGTACTATGATATTTGTTCCATTTCTTTCAAGTCGGGGGAAATCTGCAATTGAAAACAAAATATTGTTACTGAGTTAAATGTTTACGTTAGACTTTAAAGAACGTGTAAGAAACGACGTCTATCACTAAAATACATTGGTACAGAACTTACCGGGAAGAAATTTCACAAATTTGGGGAGGTTACCTTGTTTTTCATTCGGAAATTTCGATTCAGTTTTAAACATTCATTTGGGAGGCTGTAACAGCAACTGTTCTATTTCGTACAAACGTTCATGTATTAAAGGTTGTCCGAAGTAGAAAGATTACCTTCCATACCAAACTACCCAAGACCACAGAACTTTCATACATTTCGTTACACACAGCAGCGGACCGTTTACACGAAACATAATAATAATGCTGCTCCCGTAAATACTCGAATCTGATTGGTTGACAGCACAGTAGCTGAAAGTTTCGCGCCAAAAAAACGCGGCTGTACCGTTGGTTACATCACTGTTACAACTCGTTTCCCTTCTGCTTCACTTGCGGTTTTGTTTCTGAGAACTGAGAAATCGTCAAGAATCGATTTAAAAAGCCTGGAAGATTAAAGGAAGGCATCTAGGTAAGATTTTAGGTACTCATCTTCATCAACTTTCAATGCTTAGGTGAGAAAAGCGCCAAAAGAACGACTGGCACATTTGATCTCGTTTATAAACACTTGCTTCGATTCAGTTCCAAGTTCGTATTTACGGTTACCGTAGCGTTATTAACAGAAAATCGGTCCTTTTTTTCTCGAAACAATTTAATAGGGGTTGATATGTGGGACACTCGTGGAAATTACTAAAAAGCCCGACCTGTTCACTCGTACAAATAATCGCTAATTGTTTCTCGAACAGACCGTTGTCCTGTACAAACCGCAAATTTGGCTTGGTGGACAGGGTGACCCTGGGTGGAAGGTCACTCGGTTTGAAAGCAAGGTGTCAAGGGTGACCCAACTTTTTCTCACATACACACTTGGGCGCGCCTGCGAGGCAGCTCGCGGCATGCTGACGGCCGCGTAATGGCCAGATTTTATGTGTTCAAGGACAAATTTACATTATACACATAAAACCTAAATCAGCAAAGGCGAAAGTATAAACGGAATGAACCGGCGAAGAAAACTCAAATGCAGAAACAGAAATGAGGATTTGAAAAGGGTTATAAATAATTACACAAGACCATACGAACTTTAACTCGGTCACCAGGGAAAATTTTTTTTCATATAAACGCTCTGTAAAAGATGGCTCGGGGGAGGGGGTAACCCTTCTATCACGGGCAACTCTCATTCACAATAAACAGGCCTTAAATCGGGTGATAACCAGGGTGTGGACACGTTAGCCGAATACGTTTATTACCGCACTTACTTCAAACGAACAGCCTGTTGAGACTTGTACATCTTGAATAGACACACCGGGCCATAATTCAGTTAATATGAGACCGTTCTCTTTGTTTACCTCAAATACACACTGGAAATATAAAGTGAAACACAAGCTAAGAACCTGTTTTTCAAAAATGATAAAAAATATCAAAGGGACAACTTAACGACATCGGAACAAATACCTTCTCTGTTATAATCATGTCCACACAGTTTGTTCCCGTTAAAGGCAAAGAGCACTTTTCTAAGATCTTGTGTTTTCCACCCTATCAACCGAAAAAGGCACAAATATACCAACCTTGTTACCAAATTGAAAGAATTGAACTGAAAAATTCACTATTGATGACTCAATTCTACAGAGATGCGTGTAGTGTGCTGATTGGTTGTTACTTACGCGCGGAAATTTAAAATGGATTAACAGCCAATCAGAAACACTGCAGAGCTACGTCATCAGACTGAAGGGTTTTGTGAGGTCAACGTCTAGGAGCAAGTTGCTCAGTGCTTGCTGTCGCGTTAGCATTTACTGGCGTACTTTGTGGTGTGTTAGACGGCGTGTTAGCGTTTGCTGGCGTTGCGTCGCCTTTTGGTGCCAGCTGTCATGACGTATTCAGCGCTCACAGGCTCAGTACTAGTTGGGTTCACTTTATCCGTGCGCCTTCGCATGTGCTGTAAGAGTTAATTCTTTGCTCTGTGAACGTGGCATCTTGTTTTGCTCGCAGTCTGTTTGGTGGCTGGAAGATGGAGCTTGTGACCGGGCTCTGAGTATGGCAGGGTTTGGGGTGTTCTACCGACCTGTATTTAGGGTTGTCGGCTCCAGTCCCTAAGTCCTTAGGCACCCAACCTGCATGTCCGACGCACGGTTAACGGGTGGAACGAGGTACTTCTTGAGAGCGCGAAGGAAGACAGAACCTTTTTTAAAAGATTGATATTATTTGATCACTGTACTTGCCTTTGCCAAATGTTCCATCGTCACAATAACTTTCGAGTCACTGGAAACCAGATCCATGGCTCCACCCATTCCTTTCACCATCTTACCCTGTCAATCAATCAATCAATTAATCAATCAAATCAATTATTCACCAATCAATCAGTCAAGTACTCACTGACAATCGATCAATTAATGTCATTAATCATTGAGTCAGTCAGTCGATCAGTCAAACACTAAATCAAACTCTGTCATTCAGCCAGTCAGTCCGCTCGTTTGTCAAATGAACGTTTTAATAAGATGACGTCGCACTGACACGATATGAACGTTTCCTAAAACAACTAAAAGTATTTAACTCCCCCTTGATGGGATGCGACACCATTGGATGTCACCCTCTAATATTTTGACGTTAACTGTTTGCCGGAACCTTTTATACAACTGGGTGGACAGAGGCTTTGTAAGTCAAGAGTAAAACTGTTTTGTCCAAGAACACAATGCACTGACACAGTGGTCAGAGCTCAAACCAGAACAGCTTGATCCAGAGGTCACTTGGTAGCTAAGAGAATACACCTACAGTCGTTTACATGAAGTACTTACTGGGATCATCCAGTTGGCAATGTCTCCAAACTGTGAAACTTGCATAGCTCCAAGAATTGTTATATCGATGTGACCCCTAAAAGTGGGCAGCGCATCAAACAAAGCAATTGTTTAGCATGTTTCATTAATCAATAGTTCATTAGATCTGGCTGACATTAACAGAAACCATAAGTTTACCAAAATTTGGGTTCCTTTCCATGCAATCAAAATTTCCAATTGACTGACCGAATAGAAAAATGATAGTTTTCTGAAATTCCGAAAACTTTAAGAAAGGGCAATCTTGCAAGGTAGAACCAAATCAATTCCTTGTGATTTTGCCCCCATAATATTTTATGGTTGAATGGTCCACACTGTTTTCGAAAAAACCCCTGTCCCATACCTAGTATTTTAAAGTAGGACACACAAAGGGACATGTTGCAACAACAGGGACAAAATTACAAAATGTACACACACAAGAAAATGTAGCGAGACACTGATTTCCCATTCATTAATGGTCAACATTTGACATCACTGATAACAGTGGAGCTTTTGAAATGGATGATGCCATATCTGTTCCAGTTTAGGCTCTGACTATAGGTGAAAACAGTGGTTGGAACTGATTTTTGTGATATGCAATCACCACAAGCACTCGCAAATATAATGCCTAATTGTTCACGTTCACCCCGGTTGTTTGCAGTTAGTTTGTTGGTTAGGGCAACGCTATGAGTAAAAGAATGTAGAAAGTGCTGTACCTTAAAGTTTATAAATTTATTGGGGATTTAGCGGATCAGTGTAGAAGAGTGGTGGTGACAGTGGGGTGTTAGCATACCAGAGGTACGGTTCCGGGTTCGATACTGGGTGGTGACATGCAACTTTTCTGTTTTCTTTCAGTAGAAAAAATTTCAATTCAGTGATAGTTTAAAAAAGTTACATGTACCATTCACAAATTGGATACAAACAGTTACAAAGGAGACATGTCCCTGGGACACGTCACCATACATAAACTTCCCAGTGGGCATAGCACAAAGACATACCCCCTGATCATTGCAAACGATTCATCACTGGAAAAATAAGAGCTGCCTGGAAGAACCGTCACCGTTTCTTTACCTGAAAATACCACAAAAGACACATACAGTATTTTAATGTGGCTGATTTGTGGCAATTCGCGATCTACCGGTAATTGGTTACAGAAGCACCTACTGTTGATAAATAGAAGGCTTACACGGAGAGCGCATCCAGTTTTACTTGTACACGTACTACACCAATGTATGGCAAAACAAAGTGTCAACGAGTAAACATTTATTGACGGAAAAAGAAGCACAAAAAGGCCTACAAACGTGTACATTTTTTGAATAACTTGAGAGGGCACATAAAGTGCATGTAAAATATTGAACTGTAGCCTGTACATGTTTTATTTGTATGCCTTCCTATCATGAATGATTAAAGCATGAACTTGTAAGGAAAAAAGTGCTTAGTAAAACCTACCAGCATTTATTAGGTCAGGGTCTTCCTCTCCTGGTCTAGGAAAGGGGCCCTAGAAAATTCATTTGTGCATGGTTACATGTATTATAACAATTATTTAACAAATGGACAACATTTTCCATGGTCTACACTCTTATAGATGAATGAATTTATGGCGTCATAATTAAAAATTAAAAAAAAATATATAACCAAGTGGAACCAAGAACCGTAAGTTGTATGGCATGGTTTCACTGCAAAGTTTTGACATTTTATGGTGTCACTTGTATGGTGAAACTATGGAAAAAGGTGGTCGGTTTGTTTTATACACCAAGAACTCCAAAAATTTATCAGTGAATTTGAGGGAAAATCGATGCGAAATATGGTGTGCATGTGATACATGTAGCTTGTTATATTGCAGTGTTTGCACTTGAAGCAAATGCATGCATTTCAAATTGGATAACCAACTTTATGGAGATTTAAGGTGGCTCGATAGTCAAAAAGACCTTTGACTTGAAAATGCAACTTAATTAGACAGAATCAACATCATGACACTAGTTGCCATGAATGATGACAAACACAATGATGTTTGGGTGTCTTGTTGCCATGGTAACAGTACAGGCTTTGGTATGGTGTCTCAGAGGGTACTGTTCTTGTGACGATAACTGAGGAAAAACACTAAGTCACTCAGGCAAGGAATCACTTTTTACAGATTAAGTTTACAGTGGTCTATGCAATGACCTAAAATGGTCGGCTGGCGTTGATTATTCGCAGAGAAAAAAATCTGAAAAGTTGAAATTTACAAAATCAGGCATTTTTGGCCAATAACCAGCATTAGTGTTTTGCCTGCTGTGCAAGAAAAATTCACCAGATAGGCAATATTTTAGGTCATTGCATAAAAGGTTTATTGCCCTTCAGCCTGAGCCCAGGGAAAGCTAGAAAAGTTGAAGGCATAGAAAAATAGAAGTGTTATCATTTACCTTTTCCATGCAAGTGTGAACATTCAAAACTGCATAGGGTTGAGAAAAAAAATCCTTGAGCTAGGTCTTATTATTTGTGTACGAAATTCTAGTGCAGAAGCATTTGTTTTGCAGTAAAACAACAGAGGAAAATAGATGGAGGCACTGTACTTTTTCTAAGGAAAGTTAGAGAATGGAATTGCAGCAAAACACCACATCAGCTCCAAAACAGTGAAAAAAATTCATGCAAATCTTACCTCACAAGCAAACAGTCTAAACACATCTTTCTTCAACTCAGTCATTTAATCGCAGGGAAAACATTACAAAGCAACTCTTCCAGCTTCTGACTCAAATGAAAGTTTCGGTCAAAAAGGTCAAGCAAGAGCTTAAATAGCTCCTTTTTGTAAGCAACGTCGACCAAGAAGCCAACCAGCAGGAATCTGACCGCATTGCATCCTGGGAAATTTGAACGTTCTTTGAGCGGGAAACACCTACCTCCAACCAATTTGATATTTTTTATAAGTCTCTGACCAGGCTTCAATAATGCAATAAATCTTTTCCAGTCACTTCCATCGTTGATTGAAACTTCCATATTTGCCACTTGAAGCCTGGTGAGACAAGGTTCATTTGCTCTGAGGCCCCTTGTCCATGAACAACAAACTGCCAGTAGCTGGAATCGAGCAGCTGGTCGAAGTTTGTCACATTCACAGTGCCAATAAACATTTCTTTGGAATTGGCAAGGTTTAAGCCATCTCAGCCCTTGATGATGAGCTCCAGCACCAGCAAATGACCCAAAACAATGTAATTTGGGGCAATTTTTGCCCCAAATGACATTGATTCTGCCCACGATTCTGCCGAACAGAAGGTGAGCTCAAATGAGCCGAGCAATGTCACGTGACCTGCTGCCATCAGACATTAAATATGCATACCAGACCCAGTCCCTCAATCAAAACACTTGCAGAAAACAGAGCTTTTAAAAATACCCCTCACCCCTCAAGTTTTGTGCAAAATCTTTGGATTTCTATATATTTACTTGACTATCGAGCCACCTTAAGCCAGCTTTAATTTCCCATAAATCTTTTTATTTACATTGTGTTCAATTTGTTGAGGAATGTCGTACAAAATCAGAAGCCTCTCGTTTATCCTGAGAAAAAAGCGCCAGCTTCCCAGTAAAACTAATTTATTATAATAATACATTGTTCAGTTTGACTTAACTGCTCAAGGGAGTACTGTGCTCAATGATTAGAGGACGAATGTTTCACAAGTCTGCTGCCAAATTTGTGTAATGGTATTTTATTCACAGATGATTCATATTTATTTTCGTTAGCTGTGGCATAATAAAACACACACATTAAACAACTTACCAAGCCAAGAACTCCATTTTCGCTTTGCAGAACCACTCTTATTCCTTCAGGTATATAATTACTGGCTAGCATGGGCATTCCAATTCCAAGGTTTGCTAAATACCAAACAGTTAAAGAGCTTATAGCTTGTTTCACTAATAATTAGCCTAATGGTCAGGATGTTCATTAAGGGCAGTTAACGGGTCGAACAAGGTACTTCTTGAGAGCGTGAAGAGAGGCACTGGGCAAATTGACCAGCCCATGAAGGAGACTTAATTAGCCAGCCATGACTTTGCCCGGCTGTTTTTGTCTTCTCTATTTACTTTCTTTTATAAGAAAAACTAAATGCTAAGGTGGAAACTGGGAAAAGCTCTGGCCTGATGGGCCACTTGGCTCACAGATACACAGACTTTATCTTTAACGTTGTTGCACTACTATTAATAATTAAGGGAGGTCCAGTGGCCTGATGGTTAGTGTGCTGGACTCTGGATCAAACGTTCAAGTTTCAGGTCCTAGCTGGCCGAGGTCAGTGTGTTGTTTCTTGTGCAAGACACTTAACCTTAATAGTGCCTCTCTCCACCCAGGTGTTAGCTAGCATAGATAGTGGTTTATTTGGAGATAGTGTGCATGAGCAAGTGGCTAAAGCTGTCAAAACGAGTGTGAGAGCCGCAACCCCTCCGCTTCCGTGTGCATACTGTACCCCCAAGTAAACCACCAACATGCATCAGACAGCAAATTTTAATGCTGGAGGTAACCCTGCAATGCAATGGACAAGAATCCCATCCAGAGGGAGTAGCAATACTCCTACTTGATTTGTGCTAAGTAACAAATAATAAACTACAGGTTCATGGGCTTCTACGCCCTATTGTGCATTAACGACCATCATAAAAATAATAACATTTCTTTAGGATACCATACATTCCATCTTTGAATTCTAAAGCAGCTCTTTTTATGATCCGTTCTCTAAGTTCAGCTCCAGGAGATGGGGGCTTGCCATTCTCTTCTTTATCTCGAGTCAAAGTTAGTCTCTACAAAAAATGTAGCAGAAAAAATTCAGTTGAAGGGGTGGGGTTGCAGCATTTTAGCTAATTCTGACTACTGTAGTCACTATGAGCTTTAGCAAACATGATAATTTCAAAGAGATTAATGTCAATGCACTGGAGAAGGGCAGTACCATTTTAAATTATTTTGGTGATAGTCAGTATTTGAATGAGAAACCGGGTCATTTTCCTACTTAATTGTAATGTCATCCAATGAGCTCCCTAGCTGTGTAACTAGGAGATAAAAAAGGGCTAATTTACTCATACTTGTGTATTCCAAATTGCACTCAAAATCATTTAGGTAATGGCATCATCAGATATATAAGAATTCCATTTTAGCCACAACCTAACCAACTGATCCAACCAACCAACCAACCAACCAGTCAGTCAGTCAGTCAATTGATCAGTCAAAACTTCAACAGGCTGAGGAAAATCTACATGTACATGTAACTTACTTCTATGCGTTTCTGATAGTGAGAGCCCTTTAGTATTCCTTTCACATATACCCCTGGTAGGTGTACATCCTCCTCTGCAATTTCACCATTTTCAACAATTTCTTCAACCTATAAGGCAGGTTTTTAATTAACAAGTTTTCTGAATTAGAGACGGTGAGATAATATAAATCTAATTACAAATTTTAATTTAAAAAACTTACTTAAAGTTTGAAATAGTACCTCTGCTATTGTGAACTTTGCTGCTTTTCCCATTGGTGCATTAAAATTTCTTGTTGTTTTCCTGAAATAATTAATTTATAACAATATCAATGTTAATTCCTCCAAGTGCTAAGATATAAGAGCGCGGGAAAATAACTGTACTGGTCAATTTTTCAGGAAAGGTTAGTGCTATTAATTAATCAAGTTCAAAGTTGGTATTAAATAGAAACCAAGTTTGATCAAGCATTTACTGGCCAAATTGCCAAAATACTTATTAATTGACAGCCCAATTGTCTAATGATGTACCTCATTTGAGATTTTTTCCATTTTACTGAAAAATAAGTGACTTGCGAAATATTGTTTTTAATACAACAAAACAATGGAGATATCTTCAAACCACTTGCAGTGAATCAATTTACAGTATTAAGATGCTCTAGTATAGTGTATTTAAACAAAATTTTACTTATTGTACCTGAAGGTGAGATTCCCTGCCTTGTCAGCTTTCCAAGCTTTAATGAGAGCAAAGTCGCCAGTTATGGCCTCCTCCATGATGTACTGTCGATCATTAAAAGTTCTTGCCTTGAGAAGAAAAATATTAACATCAGTATGGTAATTATACATGTAAGTCATCATCATCTTTATTTAAACACGTTAAAATACTGTAAGTGTGAGAATCTACAATCTACAGTACAATAACAGGCTTCTTCAAAGTGGTCGGCATGAGCCATTTAAACAGCAGGCAAAATTGCATCTACATTGTATCAGCTGAGGAACAACACCCTTGGACTAAGTTGCAAGACTCCCTTAAAACCCCTGTTGCCCACGGTGACAGTGATCCACCCTCAGGTTGTTTCCATACCCAAAGATTGCAGAGGACATGACATTTTAATTTTGCATCCCTTGACTTTGGTTATGGCAAATAGTATATTGATCAAAATTCTAATTAAAAAAACATAATTATCATACTCATGCCAGGCACTGATAACATCATTACGTGTAGTTTGGCAGTACCTACCTCTCTTGGTTGACTTGGAATTTCTATGGAACCATCCTTACTGTATTTAATGGGTGATCCACCATGATGGACCAAGGTTCCATATCCAGTAGGGGTGTAGAAGGCAGGGATTCCTGCTCCTCCTGCCCTGATCCTCTCAGCAAGAGTACCCTGAAAATGAACAAAGACAACAAACGGGAGCATTAATTACTTTAATTTAATTTATACAAAATAAAATTTCTGGCTGTTGCCACCTTATGGAAATGCTAATAGTTGTTGCTGCTTTTCATGTCTGAATCGGACATGTGCAGGCTTTGTGACTGAAAATTAATCAGAACTAAAAATCAAAGATTCTTAATCCAATAGCCCATGCTCAATATACATATATTGAAATTCAAACCCGACACTAAGGCTTTACAATTAAACCTCTATTATTTGGTTTTGTCTTCTTTGGATCAATCCATGATTCCCTCTTTGAGACTTGCGTGCAGGGAATGTTCATGGTACCATTTTGATAGTTGTATTAACCATGCACAAGACATCTTAGAGAGTTTGCGCATGAAGTTGAAAACTTGTAACTACCATCGCGATTCCCTGCGTGCAAGTCTCATAGAGGAAATCAGTGATTCTCTTGTGGGAATAAACAGACAAAAGAGTGCTAAAAAATTGGCATTTTTAACCAGAAATTGGCTCAGAGTCACACATAATTACATTAAATGTGGGCTAATTTCACCTCTTCACTTCCAGTTTATCTCCAGTTCATGAAAATTTAACATCCTTGACTTTGAAGAGCTCAAGGATAGTCAGACAAGATTCTTTACAGAACTTGCGCACATCTTGATTTTTCTTTGTCACCAAAACTTCAAGGACTTATTTTTAAAATTTAAATTGAAACTTCTTACTTCTGTATTGATTATGACAACAGAATTAATCACCTGAGGAGTAAGTTCAACTTCCAATTCCCCAGAGAGGTATTGCCGTTCGAATTCTGCATTTTCACCAACATATGATGAAATCATTCGTTTTATCTGCAATCAAATAGATTTTACATGTTAAAATTATGATTATGTTGCAGCTGATTTCAGTGCATTGTGTAGACCTGGCTTTTTCAAAACATCATTCAGGTGTTTCAAAACAAGCCAGCGACTGCCAGAGTTCTACCGGTTACTTGACTATTATGTCACCGGCTACTCTGGTCATAGCAATCAGCTTGTGACAAGAAAGCTCACATATAACATGCAGCCGCCTACTCTTACAGTTGCTGACAAGCCAGCGACTGCTGGAGTTCCACCAGTTACTTGACTATTATGTCACTGGCTACTCTGGTCATAGCAATCAGCTCATGACCAAAAAGCTCACATATAACATGCAGCCGCCTACTCTTACTGACATCTACTTCAAAACATTTTGAAACCCCTAATCATTCATCTGTCAATCATTTGCCCAGGGTGATCACTATGTAAACTATGTGTCACTATGTAAAGGTACATGTACACAAAGAATAGGCAACAGTAGAAATCCACCTTTACAAACCTGTTGAGTCTTAAGAAGCAAGCCAAGGCCAAAATCATCCACCCTACAAATATTCCGTACATTAACAATTGGAACAAAGTTAAAACAAACAACGCACATGCTGGTAGCTTAAAATCTTGTAAGCGAAAATAATTTAATAAATGCTACATGTAAATTAAATATTTTCCACATTGGAATAGCATGTGGAAAAATAATTATAAAATATTATGTACATGTATCCTGCCACTTGACAACAGTGCTGTCAGCCATCTCCTTGTTATTATAACTTTCTGTTGGCTTCCGTTTGAACTAGCCATTTAAAGTGCTAGAAAACCGAGAGTTGAGTTGTATCTCGGAAGTTCCTAATTCCTTCTCTGTTTGATAATAATAATAATATAACAAAAACACAATATTTAGAGAGGAAGCCACATCAGCCTAAGCTGGTTTTCGTGCGGGTCCTCTATCCACGTCAAATTGGTCAGAATTTAGCAAATGTTGGTTTTTGAGGAGGGAGAAAACTGGAGAACCCAGAGAAAACCCTCGAAGCAAGGAGGGAACCAACAACAAACTCAACCCATATTATACAGTGTATGGCATTGGGCTGGAATTGAACCTGGGACACATTGGTGAGAGGATAGCACTCTCACCAATGCGCCACCCTTGCTTCCCCTTGCCACCTGCTTGATAAACTCCAGCTCTGCATCCCTCATGTATTTTGATTGCAACCTATTTCAGAAGCCATCAGAAACGTGTCAAAAAGACATAAAAAATACCCCTGCACATTATCATGAAACTCTTTTATAACTAGAGAAAGTGTGGGATAATACAATATGTACATTGCAATCTCTTAATCAAGGTTCAGTCTGCATACAAGCCTAGTGGCCCATCAGGCCAGAGTTTATCCTGGTTTCCTCAGCATGAAGCGTTTTTCCCTTATCTACCCCCCCCCCTGACCCCCACCCAGATGGGATGCTAGTCCATGACAAGTTTACATGTACCTCCCAAACTAAATTTGCCTGAATGTAAGCATTTATACATGTGGGTGGAGTGAGGCACTATAAGTAGAGTAACTTAGTGCCTTGTCAAATAAGTTCCTGTAAGGTAAGAATTAAATGACTAACCCAGCATTGTTACTGACACATGTCAAGTTCTTCACTCCTGTCTTGAGAAGACCATCAATCAAGTTCTCAGGAATCCCACAAAGTCCGAATCCTAAAGGAAAAGGAAACTATTAATAAAAAAAGATGATTACTGTACCAACTGAAATTTTTAATTGAGATTTTCTGCTTGGACTTTGTCATGGAATCTCCAAGTGGAACTGAAGTGCAGGACTGTGAATACCGGCTGTAAGAAACTCACAACCATAGTTACATGCCTAGGCAATCATTCTTTTAAATTGGCACATTGTTTAATGTAGTGCTGTAAATCACAAGATAATTATTATCCTTTTTACACAATGGACTTGAAATTGAGAGAAGGAAAAAATATTTACAGTGCTATTGAGTTACTACAACTCAATGCTTGATAGAGGCTTGCAAGTGGATCAATAACATGCAGTGTAGCTCGATAAGAGATTAAGGTTTTAGCTCACATGTTATACTGAACTGACCTCCTACAAGCAACTTTGCACTGTGTGGAATGTCTTTCACAGCATCTTCTCCACTGTTGTAAAAGTGAAGACTTCTAAATGAACTTGTGGAGAATTTACAACCCACTATGGCCTGTTAGAGAAGACAGAATAACATAATTATTAATTTAAAGAGTGAAAACTTGAAGACGTCCACATTAAAGTTACCAAATTGCACTGTTATTAATTAAGAAACAAGACAGATTCCTTTTGACCATTGATGAAAAATTTTCCTTTTTCTTATTCTAACTGTCATTTACGTTCAGGCAGGCTTTTAGTGAGGATTCGAAAAGTAGCCATCCAAAATGCGCTATAGGGACGGCTAAAATGAACAATCTATAAAGCAACATGGAAAATGATACAGTTTTCTTTAAAAAGTGGCTTTCCACAGGATGCCTGGATGGCCATCTGGCTTAAAGCCTGCATTCAGGCTTCAGGTAAAGAGATCATGTGGGGGGCGGGGGGGGGAGGAAGGAAGGTTGAGTAGGGGGTAGAGGGATGAGAGGTAGTAAGGGAGGGGTGGATGACTTTTTTATAGGTAAAAATAAAATAAAACCTAGGTTAAAAAAATTAACTGGCTTAAAAAAATAAACTGGATTGAAAATATTTAAACCAAGAATAAAATTGAAGCACAACATTTATAATTACATAATTATTTACATGTAGGACAAATGCAAGTTTGCAAAACAAAAAGGCTAACTTATAGAAGCTTTGCTCCTTGTTTTTTTCCTTTCTATTCAATTCATGCATTTATATTTTAATACGTGAAGGCTTAATATTTATCCTGGGTGTGTTGATTCGAGAATACGTGGTATTAACCTTATGAAAACTGTGTAACTATTCTGGTGAGGTAATCGTTGCTCAGATCATAGTAAGACAAAATAAAACAACAATTTGGAAACAGATCGAGGGCAGTTTCAAAATATAAACTAAAACAACTACAAAAAATAAAAACAAGCTTTTTGTTTTACAAATTTTATCAGCTTAGTCGGGACAAACTCATGAACAGCTGGTAACACATTACATGTATCTTAAACTTGTGATCGATCATTCCAAACTTCACATGCATCGCAGCACATGTTTACGAAAGGAATCGATCAATCAAGCAAACAGCAGTAAAAAATAAACAAACAGGAAGGGAACGTACTTACCAAATAATTATTGTTATGTTTTAAAGACAGTCTCGTTCTCAGTAAGCGAGAAAAGATACATTTCCCAAAAGACATCTTCCACGATCGTCCTTCCCGCGTTGAGGAAAACAATAAACAATAAATCTGTCCTTGGACAGCGGATTCTACCAAAAATGACCGACCCACCTGAACACCCCTTAACAGTTAAGGTCCCCTAAATTATGTCCCTTGATGGCCCCGACTCCCTCCACACCCCTTGACAGATGTAATTCAACTTTGTGAAAAAAATTATCACACTTTTCAGTAAAGTAAGCCGAATTGAGATAATTACGTATTCTCGTGAACGCAAGTGTTTTACTGGAAAATAGACTATACAACTGATAAAAGTCAAACGATGATTGTAGTTGCGTAGATGTCAGTCACAGACGTCAGAGGTCTTTCTAGTTGACGACTGCACGTAGGCTAGCGACCGATAGTTATCTAATACCCTATTCACATCAGCAAAACTTGTTAAGTAAGTTCTAAAAAAATGCGTGCTTTCACTGTGCCAAATTTGAAGTCAACAACCATCAGCTAGTAACTTTTATGAACAAAATAATTTTAAACTGTGTTCACTAAACAGCTTTTAAACGTGTTTAAGCTTTGGTGTGAAACGGGTATAAGGAACAGGAAAATGCAAACATGAAGAAAGAAACTTAATATTACCTTAAACAATTGAAAGAGTTTCTTGCAAAGTAAACCAAAGGAGAGACATTTAAGACTTTCCAGTCGGTGAGCTGCAAGAGTTTTAATACTTGTCAAAGGTTTGTGCCTTCGATTTACTTCTATAGCTTTTCTCTAGCTATATAACGCGACAAGAACAATTACTTACCCGTTCACCTGCGCTGACGCTCGGCATTGTTCTTGAAACTTGAACTTAAAGTTATTTAAAACTCTTATCTTCTCCCCACCATGTAATATCCTCCATGTATTGTGCGGTACTAAGCAAGCGAGCTTGTGGTCGGCGTGCCGTTCTCCCATAAAATATAAAGGATAAGGTCGACGGCATTGAGTGGCTGTAACTGATTGATGTAATTTTCCTATCAAATCGAGAATGAAAGATTTATTGCAGAAAATGACATGATGCAATTTGACACGGTTATAATTAAAGAAGGTAGGCTTATATCAATCAGCTTACGTATTCAGAAATCTGAATTTGAAAACTGAAAACACAGTTTTCAGAAAGTGAGACGGTCTAAGGACAAAAATATCAGATGATAATATGCATATATCACACTGTGGCTAAATGTCTGCTAAAACATGACAGGCGTTCATTTACAAAATCATTTGTATCGACACGAGTACGGTCGAAATTGAAAGCTGATGGTTTCAACACGTGATAATTCAGAAAACATCATTGTTATTTTATAAGGGAGATCCCTAAACATTTCGATTTGAATTTTATATTAAAGGGCGTTACTTCTCATAGCTGTTTGACACTGATTGCTGTGGATTCCATTCCTACCTGAACTTCAAAGCTAATAGTTTTTACCCAAGCAGTTGGCGAAAACCTGTTTCTCTTTGAGACCGTTGCACTGAAAAGGAGAGAAATCGTTTGCGCTTGACACCACAAGAACTCCGTGTATCGCTGGACAACTTTGATCAGGGGAGGTACAGTCGTTTAATAATGTTCAGCTGACAAGCTTTTTCTAATTTTTTCTCAATTCTGTTTGTAGAACCTAAAATATTAGTCTATAAAGTTTCTTTTTGTTTTCCTTTTGTAAGCATACGAATGGCTTTGGTATTGTGTTGAGTTAAGCTTAAGTTTAATATGCACCAGTTCTAAAATAAAACCGGAATGAAAGTTTAATAAAATTTGAAAGGACTTTGCTCAAAAGCTTAGATCTGTAGCACAGTGTTTTTACTACTAGATAATAAATTAGAACCGTTTGATTTCGTATGCGCTTTTATTCAATTGAAATATAACATGAGCAAAGAACATATTCAATATACATTGGTGCCGATTATCTGTAATGTTGCACACAAAGTTCGAGTTATAAAGTGACGCTGTGACTATTGTTTTTCAACCTCCTCGATTGCTTCAGAGTGTTGAAAAAATCAGCAACAAATCGGACTGTCTCATTAACGAAATACTGTGCATCAAACAATTAACATCACGGCCGAACGTGCAAACAGATTCAATCCGTGCTAAAGTCTTTGTCTAGCTCTACTTCATTGTGCAATTTTGGAGTACTTTATATCTCTTTTATGAACTCGCACATTCATTCCCAACTCCTTGATAATGGCGCCATGAGGTCGCCGAAACGTCGGAAATTTAACATTATATCAGCCTTGTTTTTACCTAATAATAAATATAAATTGTAATCAATAATCTTTTTAAAATTTCACTTTCTGAGGGCAGTGGAATCGCTAAACGTGTTATTTTTCTAGAATGTAAAATTCGACCGAGCTATTTTCAAGATTTCTTTCCTTATGATTATTAGAGATATGCCAATTTGTTTGTTCGACCACACGCGAATTATCCTTAATGTTCATAAATCCTTTTAAATCAATATAAATCGCTTTATGTATTCAAAATATTATAGTCGAAATCGAAGGGGACGACTACTGTTAGAGTTATCTTCATAGATTTATGGCTTAGATTCAGAGTTAAGGACTGCCAAAATCATGAATTCAGGATTTTGGCAGTCCAAAATCATTAATTCAGGATTTTGGCAGTCCTTAACTTTAACTCTAAGCCATAACTCTACTGAAATAAGTCTATTGCTAGTTGACCTCAAATCGAAAACTGGTACAAAAGCACAAAAAGTTGAAAAGCTCAACAAATTTCAAATTTCAAAATTTCATTTTTATTGTCATCTTCAAACAGAAGTGCTTAACCCACATGAGCAACACAGGCGAGGTTGTACAAGCCATATCTCTTGGCCTCATTGTTGGAAGTTTCCTTTTATACACTGGTCGAGTTGAGAGAGCCACCGAGTTATGCAAGGAATGTCTCTTGCTCCTGAAAAACAAAGACGTAAAAGAAGAGGAAGTAACCAAACTATTTTACAAGGCGGTATATTCGAGACTGTTACAAGCGTACTGTCTTATAAACGATTACACAAATGCAACAAAATACGCCAAAAAACTTATCCATAGTTACCGAGAATGTAGTGAAAGGCGTAAACAATGTTGGCTTAGCATCACCCTAGCGAAAATGCATCTCAGCCAAGGAAATTACACGGAAGCAAGAGAGCTTTGCGAGAAAACACACCCAATCTGCACAGCAGTATGTGACAAAAGTGGAGAAGCATATTGTTACGAAATCCTAGGGATGGTATGTAAATCTGTAGGGGAATATCAGAAGGCTAGAGAATATCACGAAAAAGCACTGGCGATTATAAAAGAAGCAGGTGTCAGAAAAGACGAGGCTTTTTCTTGTATGAATCTAGGGACGGTGTATCACACAATTGGAGAATATACGAAGGCTAGATTTTGTTTCGAAGAAGCACTGGCAATCAATAAAGAAATTGGAAACAGAAATGAAGAGGCGTCTTGTTACGGAAACCTTGGGGTCGTGTTTCAATCAGTCGGTGACTTTAAAAAGGCTAGAAAATATCACGAGAAAGCACTGAAGATCAAAACAGAAACTGGTGACAAAACTGGAGAAGCCTCCTGTTACGTAAATCTCGGAATTGCGTTTCAATCCCTTTGTAAATATGAAAAGGCTAAAGAATATCTTGTGGAAGCGTTGTCAGTTGCATTGGAAATTGGTGACAGAGAAGTAGAAGGCTTGGCTTACGGAAACCTTGGAAATGTGTTTCGTTATTGTAATGAATATGGTAGGGCTAAAGAATGTTTTGGAAAAGCACTTGCTATCTGTCAAGAAATTGGTAACAGGCAAGGAGAAGCCTCGTGTTGGGCAAATCTTGGAGCTGTTTGTCATCTTGTTGGTGAATACGAGAAAGCCATAAAATATCACGAGAAAGCACTTGCTGTCAATGACGGAATTGGCGACAAAAACTTACAAGCCTCGTCGTATGGAAACCTTGGAGCGGTGTTTCAATCACTTGGTGACTATGGAAAGGCTAGAGAATATCATGAACAAGCTCTTACAAAGCAAAAAGAAATCTGTAACAAGAGTGGAGAAGCCTCGTCTTGGGTAATCCTTGGAATTCTGTTAGAATCAGTTGGAGAATATGAGAAGAGTAAAGAATATTACGAAAAAGCGCTGGCAATCAATAAAGAAATTGGTGACCGAAATGGCGAAGCTGCTTGTTACGAAAACCTAGGAACTCTGTTTCAGTCTCTTGGTAAATATTCCAGCACTAATGAATACCTCCAGAAAGCACTTGTGATCAGGAAAGAAATTGGGGACAGACGAGGAGAAGCATCAATATATGGAAACTTAGGAGTTCTTTTTCTATATCTCGGTGATTACGACAATGCTAAAGAGTACCACGAGAAAGCCCTTGCAATCAGAAAAGATATTTGTGACAAGAAAGGAGAAGCACTTGATTACCAAAACCTAGGAACTGTGTTTCAATTCCTTGGTGAGTATGGTAAGGCAGAAGAATATTTTCGGAAAGGGTTTTCAGTAAGTGAAGAAACTGGAGAGGTCGAGAAACAGTTCTCCTTACTTTGCAAAGTTGCATGGGTCAAAGTTTTAAAAGGGAATATTGAAGAAGCTTTGCCGTATCTCCTTTCAGGTATTCAAAAATACGAAGATCTGCTTAGTTTTCTCCGTGACAACGATCAATTTAAGATATCTTTAACAGATAAGTATGTCTCCTGCTATTGGTTACTCAGCGCATTGTTCTGTGCTGAAGGAAATCCAAGAGAAGCTCTATATGTTTCAGAACTTGGACGAGCCAGAGCCTTGGTACACTTGATGTCAGCTCAATATTCGGCAGAGAGTCAAATCTCAGCTGAACCTCAAACATGGGTCGGTATTGAAACCATCATGGACAAAGAATGCAATTGTACGGGTCTATACGTGTCTTACTCTTGTGACAATATATGTTTATGGATTCTTAAAGCAAGTGGAGTAGTGCATTTTCGACAAAAAATTCACAAAGATGGAGTGGCTTTTCAAAGTGATGAATGTTTTGACAACAAAATCTTCAGATGTTTTTGCAATTTACCCGAGAAAAATTGCGAAGACCGATCTTTGAATGGTTCTCACAGGGAACCTAAGACAGATGTGGGATATATTCATGAAGCTGCCCGAATTGGAAAACAAGATAAAGATAACCTAGGCCCGAAAGTAAATCTTTCTCTTTGCTACCAATTGATCATCTCCCCTGTGGCAGACTTAATTGACGGCCGTGAGATCATCATTGTTCCGGATCGTTCATTATACAACGTTCCGTTTGCCGCATTACTTGATGAAGATGGGAAATATTTATCAGAGACTTTTAGGATCCGGGTGGTTCCTTCTTTAACAACTCTCAAGCTCATCCAGGACAGTCCGGCAGATTATCACAGTGAGACTGGTGCACTGATAGTCGGGAATCCTGATGTTGGTGAAGTGTATTTCAAAGGACGACTCACGTACATTACGCGACTGCCTTGTGCCGAAAGAGAAGCGAAGATGGTAGGAGAAAAGCTGGGTGTGAAGCCCCTGTTAGGACAAGAAGCAACCAAGGCAGCAGTACTCGATGCGCTAAATTCAGTAAGTCTGATACATTTTGCAGCACACGGTGATGCGGACAGAGGAGAAATTGCCCTTGCACCGGATCTTCGTATTCCTAACAAGATACCTCAAGAAGAACACTACTTACTGACAATGTCTGACATCTCAAAAATTCAACTGCGAGCTAAACTGGTGGTACTTAGCTGTTGTCACAGTGCACGTGGACATATTAAAGCCGAGGGCGTTGTTGGCATTGCTCGAGCATTCTTAGGATCCGGTGCACGCTCAGTGTTGGTTGCACAGTGGGCCCTGGAAGATAGTGCAACAGAGCGATTCATGAGTCGTTTCTACGATCACCTTGTTTGTGGAGAAAGTGCAAGTGAATCTCTTCACGAGGCCATGAAGTGGATGAGAAGTAACGGCTATTCTGACGTAAGACAATGGGCACCTTTCATGCTGATTGGAGATAACGTGACTTGTGATTTTGCAAAACTAAAGCAAGTTTCATAGATAAGGACATTGCACTGACATTATGTTTTAACATGTTGCAACCAAGAAAAGAAAGGTGTTACTATAGGTACTAGTGTTTCAAAAGCTATTTTTATTAAAACTATGAACTCTTATTACTGATGACGGCACGAAAAGTTGGCTTTGACCCATTCGCAGGAAACCCAAAATCCTGAACTTTAATGCAACTTTAAATGGAAATTGACGGTCTAGGTAAACGTAGAGGATCGATCGAGGTCAAATAAACGCAAAAAGTGTAACGACCACGAAGGGACTCGAACCCTCAATCTTCCGATCCGAAGTCGGACGCCTTATCCATTAGGCCACGCGGCCGAACACGAGTGGGTCGCCTTAAATATTCAAGCTTAATTTCGTATGTTAAGAATGCAAAGTAAGTTTGGGAGGGGGGGATCACAGGAAAGGATCGAGGATTAGCATGTGATTTACTTTCGCAAGATACTCTGCATGATTTGCTCTACATGTGATTTGCTTCCAGTTCGCAAGATACCCATACACTTGATCTACACTGTAAATCCGTGGGTAAATAAAAAGCTACAAGTTGCTACATGGTTTCGAGTTAGGCGATAAGTAAGTAAGTAAGAACTTTATTACCGTGTCAAAATCTCTAGCGTACAACGTACGCTAATTGGGGACACCTAATTACCTAGTGCTAAAATTACATAAGAAGCAGTCTTTACATTCAGTGTCCAGTAGGCTATTAAAATTAACTTGTTTTATACGTTTTTTAAAAATTTGCAGTGAGTCAGACAGCCGAATAGATTTTTGACCATAGGACAGGGCCTAGGTACGACAGGCTGCGCTTTAGTTGTTTGGCGGGCCGACCTCTGCCAAAAAGAAGCTTTGAGGCAACTTTCTGACACCTCTTTTTATGCTAAAGTCGATAAAGATCTCACCTCCACTGACCAACAAATTGTCAAGAGCACTATTAACGACCTTACAGTCAAACAAGAATTGCCGGCTACTGCTACCAATCTCATCATTACCACTCCCAGAACCTCGTGTATTTACCTTTTACCTAAAATTCACAAACCTAACGTCTCTGCCTGTAGTTGCCCTACCGAACTCATTTCCAGCTATTTAGACAAAATTATGGCACCTATTGTCAGATCTTTACCGTCATACGTTAAAGACAGTCAACACGCACTTTTTTTCGCGATTTCAATTTCCTGGGCGAAGACAAACTTATTTTCACTATGGATATTACATCACTTTACACCGTCATCCCAAATGACGAAGGTCTTCTAGCCCTCAAACATTTTTTTGATTTACGCACTGTTGAGGAACCAAGCTCGGAAACAATACTCCGCCTGGCTGAGTTAGTGTTAACACTCTACTGTTTTTCATTCGCGGACAATTATTACAAACAAATCAATGGCGTGGCCATGGGTACCAAAATGGGACCCAGCTACGCCAATCTTTTCGTAGGCTACATTGAACACAAATTTTTCAATCAATACAACGGCCCAAAACCTGAACTCTATCGTCGCTACATTGACGACTGTATCGGCGCTACCTCTTCTACCAGAGAGGATCTCAATCAATTTATAACCGCTGATAATTCGTTTCATCCTGCCCTTAAATATACCTGGGAAATTTCCGATACTTCCTTTGCATTCCTGGATATCAAAGTTTCTATCGAAGGCAACGGTTTATGCACCAGTGTGCACTACAAACCCACAGATTCTCATAGTTATTTGTTGTATTCATCTTCACATCCATCACATGTCAAGAATTCCATTCCTTATTCTCAGTTTCTTAGACTTCGCCGTCTTTGTAGTGACGACTCTGATTTTTCCTTAACATCAGAGGAAATGTGCAATTTCTTCGACAAACGCGGCTATCCTGCTTCTGTTGTTCAAGCGGGTAATCATCGCGCCCAACAAATTGATCGACAGTCAGCACTACAAACGCCACAGAGAGAAAACAACGATAGAATTCCATTCACCCTCACATTTTACCCTCACAACCACGCAGTAAAATCCATCATTCTCAAAAACTTTAAATTACTTCAGAATGATCCCGACACTGGTAGAATCTTTTCGCAACCTCCTTTAATTTCATTCAAACGCGACAAAAACATAGGTAACTTTTTAGTCAGAAGTACATTCGAAACAAGTGATCAACCCGGAACTTTTAAATGCGCTCGCGCACGATGCAAAACATGCCCTTTCATTCACAACGTCGACAAAATATCGGGACCCGAGCGATCTATCAAGATCACTGATCATTTCACCTGTACCTCAGCCAATGTCATCTACTGCATAACTTGCACTCTTTGCAAAACGTTATACATCGGCGAAACAGGGAGACGACTAGGCGACCGATTCCGAGAACACCTTCGGGACGTATAGAAAGACGACAAAAATGCATCGAAACCGGTCGCGAGACACTTCAATCTCCCAAATCATTCTAAGCAACATATGGCATTCTGCGGCCTTTCCCCTCACCAAGGAAACACAGAAAGTCGCAAAACTCTAGAACAAAAATTTATTGTTTAAATCGGCACTCTTAATCCTCACGGTATCAACGAACGCTTTTCATTCAACTAATTTCTTCCGTTGTTTTCGCGTTACCAGGCACCAACCAATAGCGAAGCTCCATCTTTCTGTATATAAACAACACACGACTCACAATTCCTTGATTCGCTCCGACGAAGGGCTAACGCTCGAAACGTCAGCTCTTGAATCTCTTTACGGTGGCCAATTGACATTATCAACCCAGTTGATAAAACCAAATTATATGTGTTTACCGTATGCAACAGTCCTGAATCTTGGTATTATGAAGTCTGAATTTCTTAAATTATAATGAGTACTTGAGACAACGAATAAGTCCGTGATATGCGGGGGCGCCAAACCGTTTTTGACTTTAACCATCATAATTTCTATGCCCTGTAGTCTTCGCGTATATAGTGTAGGTAGGCTCGCTCTTTGCAAGAGTTCTTCATACGATCACAGTAGACAGCGCGTAACGCTCTCTCTTGGATTCGTTCGGAAGTATCGGAAGCACGACAAAAATGCCAGACCGTCTGACAATATGTAAGGTGAGGTATTATGGCATATTTGACAATGTGTAATTTTGCCAATGTCGGAATAAGATTACGTAATCTCAAAAGGACACCCGTTTGACATGAGACTTTTCTGCAAACCTTGCTTATATGGCTTGAGTTTGTTAGCTGGTCATCCAATGTAACTCCTAGGAGAGTTATCTCTGACTTCTGATCGATCTCAGCGTCGCCAATCACGATGTGTAAATCCTTTTGACAATTCCTCGGACCCAAACTTTGAAAAGTTTCCTAAGGCTTGTAAAAGATTGTTGTTGTACCACTCAGAGGTGTTGTTACCTTCCCTAGTTAGAATTCTTTCCGCCTCGTTACTAGACTCCGCTATTGTTGATTGCTTCGAAGGTGGAGACTTAAGAGGCGAGCAATGAACTCAAACAAACGGTTTAATAAGCAACGGCCGCCATGTTACACCGAGCACATGGTAGAACTAAGGCCACAAGGTGTCCTGGTTAAATTACATACACATAGGCACGCAATGCAGGCGTACTCGTAATCTTACAAACATATCAACAGCTATATGGTGTTCCTCCATGTTTTCATTAGTTCCCGGTTTCCCTGCAAAATAGACAATTCAAGGATCTAGCGCTAGCGTTCTCACGAAATAAAAAAATGAGTTGGCTCGCTTCCAATGTCATCCTACCTCAAAGCCAATGATAATCTACCCAGGGAGCTATCCCCAGAACCAACTCTGCGAATTATCATGTAAATACTTTAGTTCTCTGTTATTTATGAAGCAATATATGAAAAGGTTCTTTGGGATGATTCCGTAGGTAGTTTTACCCTCTTAATAGGGCAGTATGTCTCACAACTTTCAATAGTAGTACCATTTTGAAAACGGTGCCGGCGGTTTTGACGTCCTTTAATTTCAAATATTATATATGGCGATTGTATAATATCTATCTATTCTCCTTTATATACAATATGGTCGAGTAAACAATCAACAACCACCCTAAGTTTTCAGGTTGTTAAATTAAGATTCGAGCCCCAATCATAAGCTAACCACCTGTTGAAATCAACGTCCATGGAAATTTCGAATCTTCTTTTAAGTTTTGTCTAATATTTCTATTGACGGAATTTCCATTGCGAACGACGAAGTGCCAAATCAAGCGGTTGGAGAAGCAAGGTGCAATTCATTGCAACGTTTTCAAAAATGATTAACCATATGATTCGTTAAACAAAAAACGTAAGTATCTCGATCTATCGTTGTTTCCAGTCTATTCCATTTAAATAGCTTTATCTCATTACGATCTCACGCAAATTATTTTGTTATAGCTACACGAGGATCTATCAGATACTTTCTGTGATTGAAGGAAAGTCTCAACGACTATAATTAACAGAAGGTACCTGGTGTTATAGTTCGTGAGAGGGCACGGTACCTAACAGGTTCTAGGATCTGGTGAAGTTTCACAATGACGCCTTTACAGAAAGATCAAAAAAGAGGGGCATGGTAAGCAAATCACTTTACAAAATTTATCATGAATATCTGAACATAATTACCTCATTATAATTCTATTGGTGAGCTTCTTCTTCAAAAGTATTGCTCTGAATTGCTTAGAGGTTTTATTGTTTATAATTATTTCGTCGCTTTGGCAAATGACTGGTCTTGGGTGAAGACATCAATCCCATTTGATAGTTACCGACATGTACCAAGAAGTCACTTGCAGTTGGTCTTGTTCTAGAATTTTAACCAAGACTTTCTTTTTTAATTCACATTTTTATAAAAGATACTATTTCCTCGATCTCGCGGAAAAGTGACTTTAATTTCCTCGTGAGGAACGGAAATGGCTGTACTCAGGCTATTTGTTCCATTAAACAATCGTTATTGTTTATTTCGTTTATTCAGAACTTGATTTTAAAGAAGGATCACCAGATCAAGAAAGGAAGTGCTGTAGGCGAAAGATTATGAAAAATCGATGAAACTAATTTTGATATTTGTGTTGGTGCAGACTTGCATATTTTTGCAAGCCCAGAAAGGTACGTAAGTCTTCTGCTATCAGCAATCAGGTGAGCATTGGTACGTTGGTTAGATAAATTTTGCATATTTTGCACACATTTGTGACTATCAGACTCAGGTAATTTTCCTAAATATATTTTCCCTCAGAATTTTTCCAGGTTCGACATTTCACATAATTACCAAGATGTCTCAAAGCGTGGTTGCAAAGTAAAAACATCAGTCCGAAATTGTTGTTTCTTTCTTATTTCTTGAAAAAGAGCAGTGAAATGTCCAAAAGTAGACGACGAGTTTTAAAACTTCTTTTTAACCTCAGAAAGATCATGAAAAGATGGAAGGTTTATAAATTTTCCAACGCAAATCCAAAAACTGTCTGTGTGTAATCTTCGAACTTTTCCAATTGGTCAACACATTTTACCATGCAGCTGGCCTCTGCCAAAAAAATATTATGTTCAGAAGGGATTATTGATATATACGCATAACCAAGACTAAATTCCTAAATTCACCACCACAGTCTAATAGCAGTATCTCCGTTTCTACAGTTTATGATTCTTATAGCTGTATCTCAGTTTCTGTAGCTTATGATTCTAATAGCTGTATCTCTGTTTCTGCAGTTTATCATTATGATTCTAACAGCAGTATCTCCGTTTCTGTAGCTTATGATTCTAATAGCTGTATCTCAGTTTCTGTAGCTTATGATTCTAATAGCTGTATCTCTGTTTCTGCAGTTTATCATTATGATTCTAACAGCAGTATCTCCGTTTCTACAGTTTATGATTCTAATAGCTGTATCTCAGTTTCTGTAGCTTATGATTCTAATAGCTGTATCTCTGTTTCTGCAGTTTATCATTATGATTCTAACAGCAGTATCTCCGTTTCTGCAGTTTATGATTCTAATAGCTGTGTCTCAGTTTCTGTAGCTTATGATTCTAATAGCTGTATCTCCGTTTCTACAGTTTATGATTCCAATAGCAGTATCTCCGTTTCTACAGTTTATGATTCTAATAACTGTATCTCCGTTTCTGTAGCTTATGATTTTAATAGCAGTATCTCCGTTTCTGTAGCTTATGATTCTAATAGCTGTATCTCCGTTTCTGTAATTTATTATTCTAATAGCTGTATCTCCGTTTCTGTAGTTTATGATTCTAATAGCTGTATCTCCGTTTCTACAGTTTATGATTCTAATAGCTGTATCTCCGTTTCTGTAGTTTATGATTCTAATAGCTGTATAATAATAATAATAATAATAATAATAATAAACTTTATTTATCCACGGGATCCTTATCACTAAAAAGTGGTCTTCTAAAGAGCCGTGCGCATTAAACCTAGTACATAAAAACTAAGTGCTAAACTAAGTTAAGAAATTACTAATGTACAATAGCGGAATAAAAACTATCTAAAGTAGTGGCCTGCTTAGCCTCCGCTGACAGACTGTTCCATGTTACTGCGCCCCTATAACGAAAACTCTTTTTGAGGGCCTCAGTGTTCGGACGCGGAATAAACAGGTTATGTTGCGCACCTCGAAGATTATGTCTGTGGATGGTATTAACGCTGGCGAATTTATCAGACAGGTATTCGGGTACAAGGTTATTTACAGTTTTGAACATTAAAGATTTCAGTTGTTTTTCACGTCTGTCAGCGAGGCTATTCCATTTAAGGGCATGAAGAATCTGGGCAGATCTGGTATCCCAACTAGAACCTGTTATTATGCGTGCAGCCCTGTTTTGTAGTTTCTCTAGTTTTTGGCTGAGGCCATTACCGATGCAGCCCCAGACAGCGCTGCAATAATCGAGATGCGGAAGAATCAGTGACTTGTAAATTGTGACTAGGGTACTCTGGGGACATATCGGTCTTAGTCTCCTCAGGGCAGCAAGTACTTTAGCAACCTTACCGACGACTTCGGAGATGTGAGCTTCCCACGAGAGTGTTTCATCAACCTGAACGCCTAGGCATTTGTAATTATTGACTCGTTCAATTGAATGCCCATCAAGGCATATGTGAGGTTCACTAGGGAGCAAGGAGATTTTGTGCCTTGTACCTGTAAACAGACACTTAGTTTTGAGGACATTAAGACTTAGACGGTTAGAATCGAGCCATTGTTTCAGATTACCTAAATCGTGAGTCAGGGATGAAAACAGCTCATCAGGGTCTTTGGAGGCAAACGTAAGATTAGTGTCGTCGGCGTACATCGCCACATCTGATAGAAGGTTACAGTTTGGGAGATCGTTAATGTACAGTAGGAATAGTAGGGGGCCGAGGATTGAGCCTTGAGGCACCCCGCAACTTATGAAGCTAGTTTCAGAATTTACGTTGTTTATAGCCGTTTCTACAGCTTATGATTCTAATAGCAGTATCTCCGTTTCTGCAGTTTATGATTCTAATAGCTGTATTTCCGTTTCTACAGTTTATGATTCTAATAGCTGTATCTCCGTTTCTACAGTTTATGATTCTAATAGCTGTATTTCCGTTTCTGCAGTTTATGATTCTAATAGCTGTATCTCCGTTTCTACAGTTTATGATTCTAATAGCTGTATCTCCGTTTCTACAATTTATGATTCTAATAGCAGTATCTCCGTTTCTGTAGTTTATGATTCTAATAGCTGTATCTCCGTTTCTACAGTTTATGATTCAAATAGCAGTATCTCCGTTTCTACAATTTATGATTCTAATAGCAGCATCTCCCTTTCTGTAGTTTATGATTCTAATAGCTGTATCTCCGTTTCTGTAGCTTATGATTCTAATAGCTGTATCTCCGTTTCTGTAGTTTATGATTCTAATAGCTGTATCTCCGTTTCTACAATTTATGATTCTAATAGCTGTATCTCCGTTTCTGTAGTTTATGATTCTAATAGCTGTATCTCCGTTTCTGCAGTTTATCATTATGATTCTAATAGCTGTATCTCCGTTTCTACAGTTTATCATTATGATTCTAATAGCTGTATCTCCGTTTCTGCAGTTTATCATTATGATTCTAATAGCTGTATCTCCGTTTCTACAATTTATGATTCTAATAGCTGTATCTCCGTTTCTGTAGTTTATGATTCTAATAGCTGTATCTCCGTTTCTGTAATTTATTATTCTAATAGCTGTATCTCCGTTTCTGTAGTTTATGATTCTAATAGCTGTATCTCCGTTTCTACAGTTTATGATTCTAATAGCTGTATCTCCGTTTCTGTAGTTTATGATTCTAATAGCTGTATCTCCGTTTCTGTAATTTATTATTCTAATAGCTGTATCTCCGTTTCTGTAGTTTATGATTCTAATAGCTGTATCTCCGTTTCTACAGTTTATGATTCTAATAGCTGTATCTCCGTTTCTGTAGTTTATGATTCTAATAGCTGTATAATAATAATAATAATAATAATAATAATAAACTTTATTTATCCACGGGATCCTTATCACTAAAAAGTGGTCTTCTAAAGAGCCGTGCGCATTAAACCTAGTACATAAAAACTAAGTGCTAAACTAAGTTAAGAAATTACTAATGTACAATAGCGGAATAAAAACTATCTAAAGTAGTGGCCTGCTTAGCCTCCGCTGACAGACTGTTCCATGTTACTGCGCCCCTATAACGAAAACTCTTTTTGAGGGCCTCAGTGTTCGGACGCGGAATAAACAGGTTATGTTGCGCACCTCGAAGATTATGTCTGTGGATGGTATTAACGCTGGCGAATTTATCAGACAGGTATTCGGGTACAAGGTTATTTACAGTTTTGAACATTAAAGATTTCAGTTGTTTTTCACGTCTGTCAGCGAGGCTATTCCATTTAAGGGCATGAAGAATCTGGGCAGATCTGGTATCCCAACTAGAACCTGTTATTATGCGTGCAGCCCTGTTTTGTAGTTTCTCTAGTTTTTGGCTGAGGCCATTACCGATGCAGCCCCAGACAGCGCTGCAATAATCGAGATGCGGAAGAATCAGTGACTTGTAAATTGTGACTAGGGTACTCTGGGGACATATCGGTCTTAGTCTCCTCAGGGCAGCAAGTACTTTAGCAACCTTACCGACGACTTCGGAGATGTGAGCTTCCCACGAGAGTGTTTCATCAACCTGAACGCCTAGGCATTTGTAATTATTGACTCGTTCAATTGAATGCCCATCAAGGCATATGTGAGGTTCACTAGGGAGCAAGGAGATTTTGTGCCTTGTACCTGTAAACAGACACTTAGTTTTGAGGACATTAAGACTTAGACGGTTAGAATCGAGCCATTGTTTCAGATTACCTAAATCGTGAGTCAGGGATGAAAACAGCTCATCAGGGTCTTTGGAGGCAAACGTAAGATTAGTGTCGTCGGCGTACATCGCCACATCTGATAGAAGGTTACAGTTTGGGAGATCGTTAATGTACAGTAGGAATAGTAGGGGGCCGAGGATTGAGCCTTGAGGCACCCCGCAACTTATGAAGCTAGTTTCAGAATTTACGTTGTTTATAGCCGTTTCTACAGCTTATGATTCTAATAGCAGTATCTCCGTTTCTGCAGTTTATGATTCTAATAGCTGTATTTCCGTTTCTACAGTTTATGATTCTAATAGCTGTATCTCCGTTTCTACAGTTTATGATTCTAATAGCTGTATTTCCGTTTCTGCAGTTTATGATTCTAATAGCTGTATCTCCGTTTCTACAGTTTATGATTCTAATAGCTGTATCTCCGTTTCTACAATTTATGATTCTAATAGCAGTATCTCCGTTTCTGTAGTTTATGATTCTAATAGCTGTATCTCCGTTTCTACAGTTTATGATTCAAATAGCAGTATCTCCGTTTCTACAATTTATGATTCTAATAGCAGCATCTCCCTTTCTGTAGTTTATGATTCTAATAGCTGTATCTCCGTTTCTGTAGCTTATGATTCTAATAGCTGTATCTCCGTTTCTGTAGTTTATGATTCTAATAGCTGTATCTCCGTTTCTACAATTTATGATTCTAATAGCTGTATCTCCGTTTCTGTAGTTTATGATTCTAATAGCTGTATCTCCGTTTCTGCAGTTTATCATTATGATTCTAATAGCTGTATCTCCGTTTCTACAGTTTATCATTATGATTCTAATAGCTGTATCTCCGTTTCTGCAGTTTATCATTATGATTCTAATAGCTGTATCTCCGTTTCTACAATTTATGATTCTAATAGCTGTATCTCCGTTTCTGTAGTTTATGATTCTAATAGCAGTATCTCCGTTTCTACAATTTATGATTCTAATAGCTGTATCTCCGTTTCTGCAGTTTATCATTATGATTCTATAATAGCAGTATCTCCGTTTCTGTAGCAAATGATTCTAATAGCAGTATCTCCGTTTCTACAGTTTATGATTCTAATAGCAGTATCTCCGTTTCTGCAGTTTATGATTATCTAGGTTGCTGGCAATACCAAGGTAACAGATTCCTTCCAGAGATAGCACTGGTACGTCCAAAGGGTCATCACACGTCACTGCTGTATCGATGCGCACAAGCTACCCTCTTGCGTGGGTTCCCTGTGTTTGCGATTAGTAGCAACTCAACGTGTGTTGGTAGCGTTCATGCAGCACTGACCTACATGCGGTATGGTCCTTCGACGGAATGTTACAGAGGCACAGGTGGCCCAAGTTCAATGGACGTCTACGGATTAGATGGTAAATGTTTTGACGAATTGAACTCGATGCCACATGATACCATGAAAATTAAATCGAAGTACGGCTTTGGAAGTATTTAACCAGACCAAGGCCTCTTCTCATCTAGATTTGCTCCAAGTCGACTTCTTTTATGATACAATGACAAAAGCGAGCGAAGCGTGCTGAATTGAGTCGCGAACCGACGAACGAGTAAACTAAGTCGCTAGAGGAGCTTCCTAATCTAACGCATGAGTTTTAAAGTATAAGTCTCTTCAGCAGAAATTTGTTTTTGTTATGACTTCCAAAATCGCTCCGTTATTACTGGTATCAGTGGAGACGAGAAGCGAAAAAACATCGCCATGTTATTACCGGGTATCCTTAAATAAGATATAATTTCTTAAACATGTTTGGTTTAATAGGGTATTAACATGACTTTTTGAGGGAACAAGGGTGCCAATAAACAATATTCCCGATAAAAGTCATGTTAATGTCATTATTATCAATATACAAGGCCAAATAACATCCTGATGACTCACAAATTTAATAACGTTTTCAAGAATACAAGTAAGAACTTACTTCGCGCTGAAAATGTTATAACTGTAAAAGCCGGACCGATATGTTCTGAATAGGTGCAGAACTTTGCCGATATAGCTACAAAGTCTCTGAAAATAATCGCCAATGAGTTAAGAACTCATAGATAATCATAATATTTAACGAACTTACAATTTCCAGTTGATCGTCGCTGTAAAATTCCAGCAGTACTTCAATCAAGTGAACGACGTTTCGCTTCTTGTAAAGACGACAAGAACTTGCTTTCTTTGTTTCTTCTGGATCGTGTTCTTGCTTCTAGCCTATCTTCAAGTCTAAATCCGAATTTTTTGTCTGTATTCTTCCCATTTATAACAAGGAGACCGATTTTTCTCTCTAAAAACTATGAGTTTCGTGTGAAACTAAAACTAATCTTCAAAGCTTGCTGTTCGCTCGTACGCACCTCGATGGTTTTCCCGCTTCAAACGGTCTGAACGTAAGCTGATTGGTTTAAATTCATCACGTGACGATCAATTTGGCCAAGTATATGGATAATAATAATTGTTATTAAAACATTCGTTTTTCAAGGTGCATCAGGGAACAATCATTTCTTTGATACAGAAGAACAGGAGAAGAGAAATTTCATCAACGATTTGTACAGCTCCTCATACGGAGACCATGCCACTACCAATATAATGGCTGCGTTAAACAACGAAATTGTTCAGAACAAAGCAATACCTAGAAACGCTGCAAGACATCCATTGGTCAAAAATGGCCGCGTGAGACCGGTTATGCTGCAACCTCTCTTCAAGGAAATTGACGAGCTTGACTATGGAGGTAGGGCGTTGTTTTGAAATTTCAGTGAATTTATCTTTTCACGATAGCATTTCTTGCACAGCATGAAAAGAAAACTTTACTGCGGTGTTAAGCCGACGTAAAGTAGACGTAAATGCCTACTTTACGAAGCTAAGCTTTACGACACCTTTAAGTTTTTAAAGCTGACCTTTACATCAGCTTTACACTCCGTAATGAGACTAACTTAAGCAATAACTGTCATCATTACACTGAATAACGTAAAGTTAAATAAACTTTACGAAGATTTAAACCAGCTTTAATTTTCCGTAAATCTCGTTTTTCTTGCTGTGATATTGCAATCGAATTTCTGGGAAACATGAAATATGGAGACAATATCTTTGTTCATAATCCATCAAAAATAAGGACTTTATATTACGTTACGTTAGTCAAAACTGAGGGACATTCCAGGGGATGTTTGATGATCTTGACATCCCCGGCTTCTTACGTTCTTATGTTTTACTTTTGACAGCTTGGACTATGAGAAGCTTAGCACGAGTGAAAATATGTGTTGGCTTGTAAAATAAGAATGGGTATTTGTCCTTGGACATTATAGGCTCCTCGAAGATCGCAATCTTCCTCGTGTACAAAATGGACCAAAAATCTTGCCGTCGAGCTAAGTGGCTCATCAGACCGGAGCTTATCCCGGTTTCTGTAGCTTAAAGCGAACATGAGTATTTATACTCCTCTCTGGATGGGATGCTAGTCCATCACAGGCTTACCCCCCAGCATTAAATTTGCCGGTACCCATTTATACACCTGGGTGGAGAGAGGCACTGCGAGAGTAAAGTGTCTTGCCCAAGAATACAACGTGATGCCCTAGCCAGGGATTGAATCCGCACTCCTCGATCTGAAGTACAGCGCACTAACCATAGGATCACGTGCCTCCTATTTTCAGCGTACAGACCTCCAATGACTGGCGTCAACATTTTAACTAATCCTGGCTTTGAACAGCCATTAGCAAATGATCCAGTGAAGGGATGGAGCTGTCAAGGGGAGACTGACGATCCACGTGGAGGTGTCATTGCTCGATACACTCATCAGCAGGCAAAGGAGGGACAACATACTGGTATTTGTCTGGCGCGACTTTCTGAATGGGCAGGTCCCGGACAGTACATAGGTAAAGACCTTAAAAGTTTCGCCAATCCCCTAGATCCGTCACTGCAAGCCCTATACACATAGCCACTTTGCATATATGTACATATATCTTTTGGCTCCACCTTACCTCCCGGTGTGCCACTTTAAAGTATGAGAATGAATAGACATTGCCAGTTTGCTTTAATTACTTCCATCTTTTCGCAAAACAAATGATAACACCCTGGATTTTCTTGCACTAACGCATTCTCTCGGTGACAGGCATCATATGTGGTCTTGAAATGTTAGCGTCTTCAAAGGCCAGTTTGCGTTCATCCAATCTATGGTGACTTGAACCAGTCTCTAAAATCGTCATTGTGGTTACCTATGAGAGATAAAAATTTGCTCTTTGACAGGAAGCCGAGTTCTGCCAGGTCGCGTGTACAAGTTTATAGGATGGACCAAGCTTTTGGATCGCAAACGAACGGGAGATGTTCACAGTCTTGAACTCTGGGTACGTTTCAAGAAAAGAGGAGAAAAGGTGCAGAAAAAGAAAAGACTCGCTCATAGGACGAAATATTCTCAAGGTTAGTCCAAGGTTCGGAGGGGGTGGGGGTGGTGGGGCTGCAGCCCCTCCCCGGCTCGCACAACTTTTGGTTTTAAGAAAGCCCGGCCAGGAGGATATTTTAAGGAAATGTATCACTAAGTTGTTAACTAAAATAGTTTAAATAGTATTCTTTCAACAAAAGAGCTTCCCTATGAATTGCTACGTTCACATGTGTTATTTCAGGAATGGCTCTGGGATAAGTCGATGAAAAATCACGGTCTCACTGCTTTAGTTTCTTACACCAATAACGACAAAACGGTTCTTGAAATATTTTATGACCTTATTATACTTACATTTAAATCTTTTTTATTATCTTTACACTGTAAGTCTTAAACGCAAGATTTTAAGTCAGTTGATTTCATGAGATGAGCACCAATAAAATGAACCTTCTGTTAAGGTTTTGGCACTGATATAGAAAAGAGTGTGTGGATCGGAATGCTGCAATCTCTATCATCCGTAGGATTTCTTCGCGGAACTCCACTTTTAGTAAAAATGCATCTTTTCTTAGGAGACAGTTCACATTTGGATCGGGTAGCAGGTCTCGTAAAGTCTTTGAGGAATGGCTCGCCACCTTTGTGAGAATTAACAACAGACAGAGCAAGCAATACACTCTTTTTATTATATATATAGCGACAATTTTAGGTAATAAACCTTGCAGATAGAATTCTATATCTGCTATATTTTCACATGTGAGAAAAGGTATACGTCCAATCAGCTTCGCGTATAGCTTTCTTCACATGTGAAAAATATAACCAATCAGCATCAAGAGTAGAACGACCTAACCAATCAGAGCGCGGGAATTCAAATGGTTTCCAACGAGGTTGTGAAAACAACGCGCTGCAAGTTTGCAAGCTCTCGAAGACAGTTTATGTTTTGGCTACAAATTTTGTACTTTTGAGAACTTTGTGGAAAGGAAAGCCATCAGAAACACGCCAAGCAAAACCTTAAGAACACAGTTATGATATGGAAATGCTAAAATCATTCTCCAGGCGGAGCGAAGACAAACTAAATGTCGATAAGGGAAAGCCAAGAAATGAAAGACTTTCATTGTAGCTTTGATACAACGCAGCCGTGGACGTTCTAAGAAAATTCAAGCACTCTTGGGAACACCAGGGTAAAGTAAATATTTCACTTTTGAATATGGATTTACGTCGTAATTATTGTTTAATGAACCGACTCCTTGTGTTATCACAACTTTTGTTCAAAAATTCGCCAGTTGATTTGCGCGCAGTAGTTGATTCACTTATGGCGACGTTTCTCGATGCTATAGCAAAAGCTTTTCTTTTAACAAAATTTTAACACAGTGTGTTTTACACCGCTATTTATATAAAGTTCTTGTTTACTATAGCTTGTCGTCGCCGTAATTTTTCTTTTCTATTTAAAAGAGATCTCACTTGGAAAGCCATCAGAATGCATTTGCAGCTTTGTTTTCCTCGTAGCGCTGCCTTTCACTCTTTAATTATAGACTAGAAAAAATCGCTTTAAGTTTACAATGGTTGAGTACTCGTTATATATAATAAACAAAGAACAGCATAGAAAGTGCTTTGTACGGATTATTATTAAGTTTTGCAACTCGTGAATAAAAATCCGTACGTCGCACTTTCTATGAAGTAATCTATATATATCTAAGAATATGTGAAATGTGGCTAAGGATATTCTTATTTTGGGGAAATCTCAGCTTGGTCCATCCTCAACATTCCGACTTACAAAAAATTCTGATAAAAGAAAAAAGGTAGGTACAATATAATTCCTCTAGATGTCAGATGTCTTCTCTACCTAGGCCTCGAATGGAAACATCTGAGACTTCAGAATAACCCCCAGCAACAAAACAATTGATATTGGACATATAGCAACTGTTACATCAGCCGACCAGATGAACTGCAAGCTTACAAGAGCTGCTTCATGAGTACCGTAACATTTTGACCAATTCTTGGCCATCTGTTACATAAAACCAGTCCACACTCTCAGATTAGGCAATGAATATTGTCTTCGTCCTAACATTTACGCTTTCAGGTTTTGGGGGCATTATCTCGATTTTCAGAAATAACCAATACTCGCAACCTATTTTTCTTTCCTAGATTATGGGTGGGTTCGGTGGAATACGGCGTTTGAAATGCCAGCGGCTAGGACTGGGTTCCAGTACATGTTCATGTATTTCAAAGGTCCTCAGCCAACTGTTGACATTCAGCTGGACGACTTGTACATTGGAGAGGTCCTTCAACGGCCTGATTGGAAAGAGAACAGTGATATCCTTATCAATAAGTACAGAAAAAGAAATGTACGATTCAGGTGCGTGTAAGATTATCTTTAAAATAACTGAGATACTGCGCGTGCTCGCATTGGTTGATAGGTGTGTTAAGATGAGATTACGTAAACATGGTTGTGACGTTTTAGTTTTGTGCGTAATTTTAAAGAAAAAACGGTAGAGGACATTTTAGGTGTTTACATAGCCTCATCTAACTCTGGGGTTTGGGAGAATTCTCGAAATTCTTCCCAACCCCCTCGTGTTTAGATTAGACTATGTAAACACGGAAAACGCCCTGAATTGCTTAAATATATTCGATATTCGGTATAAATCTACTAGCGTTATATCACGAATGCCGTTCTCTGATTGGCTACGCTACCCACTATCTATTCTGTGATAGATAGTGAGTAGCGTAGCAGTGCGGTTGTTAACAAAATGGCAGCCGCCTCTTCACGTTTTCGAAATGTCCGTGAAGAAGATTTAGACAGTTTACTGGTCGAGGCTGTCCCAGAAAAGACGAAAGTCGCCACGACTAGTAGATTTATACTAAAACAATAAGATTATTCGCTCTTAATTTCTATGCGTGATAGTTGACTCGGGCTGCGCCCTCGTCAACTATCACGCGATAGAAATCTCGAGGTCATAATCTAACTGTTAAATATAAATTGAAGCGAAGAAACTGAGAGTTGAAGACACAACGCAAAGTAATAGTGCAGTATTTTTGACGAGATTTGGACAGTTTGGAAATGCGATGAAACGCTTTGACTCTTTTCAAACATCCAGACCTAAGAGTCAGTACTCTATTAATTACAAAACAAGAGAACATGGAAAAATCTTTTGTTTTTCTTCTTATGTTCAGAGTGAATATGAAAGGCTCGCGATTCACTGCGGATTTGCTGCCCAACTCAAAAATAACAGTAAGTGAAAAATCATATCTTACCAACTGAATAGGAAGTCTGTATTATTAATAAATATTTTGATTTAACCTTTGTGTGTCTGACCGCGTGGCCTAATGGATAAGGCGTCCGACTTCGGATCGGAAGATTGAGGGTTCGAGTCCCTTCGTGGTCGTTCTTTTTATGCTTTCTAAAAATGGGCCTTTTATTTCTGTTGGTCTGCAACTGATAATGCAATTTTAATTGCAAAAGTTAATTTGCTGCAACAGCTCGAAAAATGCTCTAAAACGTCACCTATATTGGCCATTTTTAGAATGCATAGAAAGGAACGACCACGAAGGGACTCGAACCCTCGATCTTCCGATCCGAAGTCGGACGCCTTATCCATTAGGCCATTGACTCTAGAAAGAAAGTTTTAAACCTTTTTCCATAATATAAAAAGTAAATTAAAAAGTTTGGCTATTTCTGACTCGCTTCCGGCCTCATTTTCTTCCCCAGAGGCCGCGATCCTTTTGGTCAGCACCAAGAATCGAGATGCTGACCAAAAGGATTGCGGCTTCCGGGGTCGAGAATGTTCGGCCCAGGGGAGGTAGAGAAATACAGAGCATACTAAAACTGACTAGCGTTTACTTATAGAGCGAGTTTCAACTGAGCGTAGTAAAACCAAAACCAAAGTAATTATTTTGGCCAATCACAAAGGACGGAGATAATCCGATGATCCAATCAAAACTCGTAGTAATTAAACGTATAGTCGAAACAAAGCGCGGGAAAACGGCGCGCGCGAGTCAAGATTGGTTTTAGTTTGATTCCTGATTGGTTGAAAAAGTGGCGCGAGATTTTTAAACCAATCACTTACCTTAATGATGAAAAAGTAAAGCAAATGCAGAATTACTTTCAACACTGAAGCGAAAACTACTCTGTATTCGTTTTTATCGTAGGTAAGACAAAAATCTCACCTTTTCGCCTTTGGAGCTGCTGTAAACGGTAACCTCATTCTGCGAAAACCGGAATATCGCGAGTTCTACCTCAAGAACTTCCAATGGGCCGTGTTAGAGGGTGATCTAAAATGGCCAAATGTTGAGGCAAAGCCAGTAAGTTATGGAATATAAATTTATGTTTATTTTATAATAAAAAAAAAGTTGGAAGTAATAAGTAAATAAACGTTTTCACCTAACGTAAACCTTGGATTTACAAAAGAATGCCCTCACTAAAGCCTAGACTAACACCATTTGAAAGCATAGAAGTACAAAAATCGAGCGCAGATTCAGTCAACCGGTGGTAAACGCGAGATTGTATAACTTGAAATATGTAATAGTTGCCATACTGTTTCAAGCAAGAGAGAACCTCTGCTTCCTAACAATTGCAGCCACCACACGTCACAAAATCAAGTATAGAGGCGCGAGGGAAATTAAAAACCGTTTATACTTTACATTTATTTTACTATTAAATTTTATGTCTCTCTTGTTCTATACAAATTTGATATTTAGGCATTATTATAAAGCAGTTCAGACGTCTATTTTGTCGTCACAGTGGAGGTCCAATATACACAAAAATGTCTTGAAATGTTAGCTGTATTAAAAATTGATAACATAATTGTATCGATCAGTGGGTGAGAAACTGAGATGCACTTTCTTCGAGATCTTGAAAAAAGATCTTACAATGCCACACTTTTACTGCCAGAACTTTCGAGCAATATTTCAGCAAACTCTATGTAACATAACTGACGCACTATTTGCGTTTTGAACTTATTATAGGTACGTTTCACTTCAGGGCCACATTGACTACGATACTGCGGACAAAGTGGTAGATTTTCTACAAACTCACAAGTAAGCCTATTATTAATAATAAATATATGCAAATAACTACATTAAAGTCAAGTTCGAAAGCTAACTGATGACAGAAATCCCAGGAGTGTAGAGGTTTTTAGTTTGGGTTTACCATGGCCAAGAAGCAAATGATGGGTAATAGGACGTGTGGGATAATGCGGGTCTGATATGCAGATATTTAACAATTGTGCTATAAATTAAAACCGCCAGGAATATCAGTGGGCAGGCTTGTACAATATATGTCGCCCACGATCAGTCCGAGACGCCGCACGCACATCCACATGTTGCAAACTACTGCATATAATGAATAGAGGGGGTAAGTTTCTAAAGAAACTGTGGTGCTGCGTCGGTGGGAAGTATAACAATATAATTTGGTTTTATCAACTGGGTTGATAATGTCAATTATATTCTAATTCGCTACCCTGCTCAAACGAATATAAAACCTTTATCATGTAACAAGCAACCTCAATTGGGGTGTGTCAACACGAGCCGTGTGCGACCCTCTTTATTATGCCTTCATCAACAGAATGGATGGAAATAATACAACAAACAGAATGAAAACTCGGAAATGCACAAAATTACAGCAAGAAACCCGACAAAATGATCTAAACTATGCTCGTATAACAATCATTCAGTAGACATACAAAACGTGCTAAACCTTTCGTGTAGCAGCATGCAAAAAACTACGTCTAAAAGAAACCCCTGATCACTGGGTATTTAATTTTGAGGGCGTAGGGACGGTCGTAAGACGCGAATGAATATAAATGAGAACAACTCAAATATTTATAGCCTACCGCTAATGAAGCAAGAGAACAGCATACCATGTAACACCCCAAAGAAAAGGCTACGCGACCCATGATAAATACATTTGGCCACCGTAAAGAGGAGCGAATCCGACGAAGGGCTAACGCTCGAAACGTCAGCACTTGAATCTCTTTACGGTGGCCAATTGACATTATCAACCCAGTTGATAAAACCAAATTATACTGCATATAATGACCGAGTTTATCCCGTTGTGACATGTATTAGCGATTGGCGGATCCAGACTTCTTAAGGGTGGGGCCCTTGGTTCACACCCTCCTAAGAAAAATCCTGGATCCGCACCTGCAGGGCATAGATTATCCAGGCCGTTTCTTCCTGCACCCTCGAAACGAAAAAAACAAGCTATTGAAAATATGCTTGAATGAAGAAGAATGGCGTTTTTCTTTTTGTGATATGTCCTCTCGTTTCAGAGATATTCAAGTTTTTGCACTTTCATTCATAGCTTGGTTTGTTTTCTACTCTAGCTTGAGCGAGTGTAAAATATCTTTTGACCTAGTTGTTATGATTAAGTCTCTGTTATCTAATTCTCTTTCAGCAAGTTGATCCGCGGCCACTGCGTTTTCTGGGCAGTTGATACTGAAGTACCATATTGGGTTAAGAACATCCCAAACTCCCAACTTAAAGCAAAACTGAAAGAAAGATTGACAAATCTTCTCGGAAGATATCGAGGACGGTTAGTTTCTATGCACTCACTCTTGTTTTGAGGCTGCTATTGTCGTCGTTGATTAGAATAGTATCAGCTTCATTTGATGATGATGATGATGATGGTGATGATGATGATGATGATTGTAATCATGGCCTACCTTCCCCTCGGTAAAGGTTCACTTTCCCCTCGCCAAGGTCAACTCTCCCCTCTGAGGTGTACCCTCCCCTCACTTGGTTTGGACTTTGCCCTCGGCAGAGGTTGCCCTTCCCCTCATGAGGTTGACCTTGCCCTCAAAGGTGGACTTTACCCTCAGAGGTGTACTTTCCCCACAGAGGAGGCCAGCGTTCACTGGTTATAGGGGAATTGATTGACTCGAACTTCGCCAACGATGGGATATAGTATATAAAAAACGTTAACGCTAAACACGCGAATTAAAAGAAATTCTAACCTGAAATTTTCCGCTATCGTATTGGGAGTTTTTATTCACTTGGTTTGACGTGGTCGCCGAGTTAATTGAAAGTCAATTGAAAACAAATAAACAAAATCCGGATGTCTCTCCGTCACTATTGAAACCTTGGCTGTCAGGTCATACTGAATCCAAGCTCTTAAAATTTAACTGGATTGTTGCATAAGAAAGTTAATTCAGTATTACAGGGCTTTTGTTTGCAAAAACACTAATTTAATTAATTAATTTTGAACTGCGTGTCGGACATTGCGTGACTCTAAAGACGCTCATGATCGATCTTATCTTTCAGGAATGTTACACCCTCGACTCGTGCTCTAATGCGAAACTAAATATTAAAGCACAAGCCAAATGCTGGAATTTCCTGATGGCAAACAAAAATCAATTTGACAATAGAATCTGATCTAGGTTAAGACCTGTTTCTGCAAGGTAGACACATTCTGTGAATTACGTTATGTCTTTATTTATCAATGTCAACTCCATTCAAAACTCATTGATAAATAACATATCAGATGTTTTTAACCAGCTCCGTTTCAATTTTTTATAACTTTACTTGATGGACGAAAGCATTAAGCGGAAATATCAATATTTTTTCCCGCACAACATCAGTTCAAACTATGTCATGTCTGATGGGCCACTAAGCCCGTCAGCAAATTAGAATAAGTTTTAGGAAAATATATCATGACAGTTTCCCTTTAAGTTATTTTCATTTTCTTGAGGTAACAAGTTAACGTAGCAGTTGTATTTTAAAGTGGCCGTTTCTGTCCGCCTTCCACGCACGGGAAAAATATAGTCACAAATGATGTCATAAAAAAAGGCACGCTCACCATAATGGAACCATGAAAACTACAATTAAGGCTTCTCTTAAAGGATTTATTTGGTTGCTACGGTAATTTCTTGCGCCAAGAAAGTAAATAAATTGTGTTTCAAGAATAAGGCCTTCATCTGATCGACTGTACATGTTATAGTGTTAGCTATATTTGTCTATAATCTTTTAAGGGAAGATTGTGTTGGATTATGTTGCAATTTTTAATGTACAATGGAGTTAAACATTTAATGGTAGTAAATGGAAAACATTATCTCTTTCAACTTTTCTGCGCTACCATTTTGTATTCTTAGACTACAGTGCATTCCCACCTATTATTGTCATTAAATGTTAAATATTCCTTGTCCAGTAACTATTTAAATTATGGTATTATTTCAAACAGTTTAGCGTCATAGTCAAGTCTAACTTTGGCCACACCTTTGCTTCTTGCACTTTTCTACTTCTTCCTTTTTCTGTTGTTGATATCCACGAGGTGCTTTACTTTACTGTAGCAGCGCAGGAATCCTTTTCTTTCCAGAATTTCCGCCACCTCTTTCTGGAATATTTCTTTCACTTGGCCTCTTTGTGGAGCTGTTTTCAACGAGCCAAACGTGTCGGTGAAAACTTTCACAATTTTATCAACATCCTCGTCCGACCACTTTTGCTTGCTTGTCGAGCTGGTTGTTAATTCGACAGAGGAAGGCATTCTCTGAGATGCCAGCCATTCCTCAACCTGCTTTGACTTTTCAACACCAGGGAGGTTATTTGGTTCTACCCTTGGCTCATTCTTCTGTACATTTCTCAGATAGTCCGCGACCTTTTTTATCATGCCCTCGGTATCTTTGATTTTTGAAAATTTTGCATCTTTCTGCATAGTCTCTCTAACATGCTGCATAGTTATTGTGATGTTAGTCCTGGTTGTATCCTTGAATACCTCCTGGAGTTGTGTTTTCTCCTCCTTAGTTAGCGGTCTCCTATCGCTGGATGTAACTGTCACTGCATCGTGCTCTCCAGAAGTTGTTGCAGCTTTCTCACTATGGCTACTTGGTTCTTTGTCTCGAGCTTCGCTTGGTTCTTCATCTTTAGACATGCTTGGTTCTTTATCCAAGGCTTTATCACCTTTTCTCAACGGCTGGTAGTGTTGTGATCTGTCTGTGAATCGCTTTATTGTACGAGCCGCTTGGGAAGCTATTGCAGTCAGGTCTTGTCGCAAATAATTATTCATGGCCGTCCTTTGGCTATGGCACATTGCAATCCGCACACCACTCTCGTCAAATTCTGCACCTGCTGCCTTGTTGTCTTGTAGAACTGTGATAATGAATTTCCGAATGTTGGTGGCTGTGACACGCAAGTCTGGTCGCACGCCACTTCGGAGCCACATCTCTGGCAACTTCCGATTAATTGTACCATTAGTAAATCGCTTGCCTGAGCTTTGCAAGAACAGGTAATTATCCTGTGGAGTGGGAAATTGAGGATGAATGGTGTCTACATAAATTGACAGTAGGTCCATTAGTTCTTTATCTAATGCCAACATAGAAGGGCCATCAACAGATTTCTTGTGCTCAGGTATGAGCATTACTGGGTCGCCATTTGGATCCTGGCGCATGGTTCTATAATGCTGGAGCTGGGTGTTTTCCAGTGCACCTGGTCTTCCAGTTTTAATTGTAATCAGACATATTAGAAGGTCACGAGCCTTAGGCTTAGAACATTTGAAGTTTTCGACATCGTCAATCGTAAGGACTGTGTCAGATTCGTCTAATAGCTTCTGATTCCTCCGTGGTCGCATTTCCAGATCTACTGTTTTACGCCCGCCCTTTAGCCTGTCCTTGGTATTGCGGAGGATTTTCTTTACATCTTCAGAAAGTGTTGGCAGAATTCCAGGGCGAACTCTATCTACTGTGACAAAGACTAGGAACTTTTCAAAAGTCCCAAGGTACGCATTGATTGTGCCGGAACTTCTTGGGCCCATATTGCGATCCACCCACTGGGTCCACACGATGTATCCCTCTTCTTCTGCTAATATGTCAATCCCGGTTTCACCCGGCTCAAGCTCTTCTAAGATGGTCTTAATATGGCTTGCATGTTGAAGCCTATTTCTGTTTTTCTTTCTTCCACAATCAGGGTAGTGCAGGTAATTGTAGAATCCTATTAACCACTTGTGTCAATGATTACGTGGGGTCTTCGAGGTAAAGTACCCCAACTGTAACTCATTATCGCCGTTGTCTTCAAAGTTGTCGTCATCAGAGGCTTGTTTTGTCACACCAGTCCTTCGCACATTTAACAACCGAACTTTGGAGTTATAAACGGTAAGGGTCAAGTGACAGCAACACAAAAACTTTGACTTAAACCTTACACTACCACCGTTTGAACTATACTCCACCATCCAAGCTTTATTGAACCTTTAAAGTTCAGACCTAGCTACTATCTTGTTGTTACAGAGTTTACTGAAACATTTTTCAGTACTTTGACAATTAATTGCAAAACAAACCTGTTCAAACTGACGCAAAGCTCTTTCTTGGATCCAAATTTGCATACGATACGTTGAACACGCTCTTATCGTGCGTAACGGATCCAAATTTCCTAGCTTCCAATTGGTCAGTTTCAACACAACCAGTCTAACTCAGTGTATAAAAGCAGCTCGTTCACGAACTCGGCAGCAAACCCGCTCACAGCCACTTGAGCACAGTGAAAAAGCAACTGACGAAGGAAGCCATTTTAGTTTCCGAAACCGGTATTGCATCACAAAATTACTGAGAATAACAGACTCGGTCAAATATTCTCCAATTGTCGCTCACATGAAGGACAAGCCTTTTAAAGACCTTTTGGTCAGAGCTAAAAGTCCTTCGCACATTTAACAACCGAACTTTGGAGTTATAAACGGTAAGGGTCAAGTGACAGCAACACAAAAACTTTGACTTAAACCTTACACTACCACCGTTTGAACTATACTCCACCATCCAAGCTTTATTGAACCTTTAAAGTTCAGACCTAGCTACTATCTTGTTGTTACAGAGTTTACTGAAACATTTTTCAGTACTTTGACAATTGCAAAACAAACCTGTTCAAACTGACGCGAAGCTCTTTCTTGGATCCAAATTTGCATACGATACGTTGAACACGCTCTTATCATGCGTAACGGATCCAAATTTCCTAGCTTCCAATTGGTCAGTTTCAACACAACCAGTCTAACTCAGTGTATAAAAGCAGCTCGTTCACGAACTCGGCAGCAAACCCGCTCACAGCCACTTGAGCACAGTGAAAAAGCAACTGACGAAGGAAGCCATTTTAGTTTCCGAAACCGGTATTGCATCACAAAATTACTGAGAATAACAGACTCGGTCAAATATTCTCCAATTGTCGCTCACATGAAGGACAAGCCTTTTAAAGACCTTTTGGTCAGAGCTAAAAGTCCTTCGCACATTTAACAACCGAACTTTGGAGTTATAAACGGTAAGGGTCAAGTGACAGCAACACAAAAACAAAATCTTTGATGGTGGCTCTAACCCTGAGTCGTCCTTCGTTGCCGATCATTTTCTTTTGAGAGTCAAGCTGTGTTCTACCTCCTCTTGTTCCAGCTTTCCTTTATATTCTCTGGCGATGCGAAGGTAATTTTCTAGTACTTCCCCATTCTTCAATTTATGTGCTCTCTGGAGATGACGTCTCAGAATATGAGTTGCGAAGTTGCAGCCTTCAAAGGGACACCATTTGATTTTCAGGCCCAGTCTTGGTCCATTCTTGCCTGTCCGTCTTGGACCCCTCCTACTTCCTTGCAGGTTTGCCACTGAATTTAGTCTAATTACCTCCTCCTCCTCCATTCTATGCTTTGTGCGCAAATGCCTCAGCAGGTTAGGACCATTGTAGTGACATGTTTTGAGCGGGCACGTCTTAATGGAGTGATGACCTCTTTTCTTTAACTGCTTGTCTTGCTGCTCCTTTTCCTGCTCACTACTCTTCTCCTCTTCAGTTTGACGTACATTTACTCCTACCAGTGATGGTGGTTCGTTCTCTTGGGACTTTGCGTTTTTCGGTACAGTGAAAACGTTGATGTTTTTTCTTGTGATTTTCTCTGGCTGATAATCTGGGTCATATACATTTTCACTGCTGTTTTCGTCGTCGTCGCCGCTGTTACTACTAATGCTGTTGCCTTCGTTGTCACTGTGCTCTCCTCTCCATCGTCTTGAAAGTCTCTCCCGTAAAATTTCAAGAAAACTGCTACGAAGTAGCATGATTGCCCTTTTACGACTTTAACTATTAACTAATTTGCTTGATTGACAGCTGTCCAAAATACCTGTTTTATACAACCTTGCTAATTTGAGGTGTCTAACTTTTGACTTCCATATCTCAGAAACAATGTAATTTTATAAAGCTTCCAAAGCATGACTAACTGTAAAACGAAAGATTGTCACTAAAGTCCTATACAAATAAGATAACTTGCCAGGGTAAACATATATCTTTGGAAAAAAGGTCGACTCTGCCCTCCGTTAAGCCTCTTTTCAGTGAAGTTTCTAGGCAACTAAAAGGTTTAACCTTTGTTCGATAATATGGATATCTACCCCTTTAAAAGTTCTACAAAATTTCAGTTTAGCTTATCTGATTTACTAAAGCTAAAAACCACTACTGCCAATAATGTTCCAGTAGACTTTCCCCTCGGTTGGACAAAGGTGGCAATTTTGCTATTTTTTTAGTTTTTAAGCAGTAATCACGTGATCTTGTGACGTCACATATCATGTAAAGCATCAAAGTAAATTAATACACATTCTGTGAAAATTTAAAGCATTATCTACGAAAAATGATGAAGTTATTAATGTTTGACCAATTTAGACAATTTTCAAAATCCAGGTTGAGTTGAGCCAGCTAAAAAACGAAGTGTAAAGTATATACCTCTACGGCATTTTTTTGTCCGCTATAAAACCACTTGTTCAAAATTGTGGTGATACGCCTGATTATAAGGGGATCCTTGGTGATTAGTTTAAAAGTCATTTACGCCAAAAATCTCTGTAAAAAGACATTTTCTAATTGTATTACACATTAAAGTCAACTCTGCCCTCACCTTTACACTTTCAATCATCTTTCCACGAAGCTTTATGATTAAATCAGTGCCAAATTTTCACAGTTTGACATTTAGACACTAATAGACTGTTCCTAAAAATTTCAAGTCAATTGGAATAGTTTTTGTTACATTTTTCCTCATTTGAAAGATTTGATGATAGGCGAGGGCAAAGTGTACCGTGGATGATTCTAATGATGATGGTGATGATGATGATGATGATGATGATGATGATGATGGTGGTGGTGGTGGTGGTATGTTGTTGTTGCATGTTGCTGTTAATGATGATGACCATCGGCGATGAAAAGCATGATGGTGAATAGCAGAGTTTCGAATTAATAGTTGAGTCCGTTCCTTCTCCCTTTTCTTAGCAGCTATCCAAAACTACTTTTGTTTGTTATTGTAAGCAGCTTCTATTGTTTTCAAGACAATGTCATTGTTTCAATTGTTAAGTCTTTTGTTTAGGGCTAGGGTATCCAACCAATCACATTATATGTTAGGAAAGCTGCTTCATCGCCCCTTTTCTTAGACCAATCTCGATTGCACTAAAACAGTGGAGAGGGAGGGGTAGAGGAGCGGAGGCCCGGTAACCCCCCCCCCCTCCGACGCCCATCCCTCCTCCACCCCAACAAAAGACGAAAAGAAATCAATATTTGAGAACATCATATTAGGTGACTGACTCATTTGGCAAACATATTGGCAACAAGTGGCACATTAAATGGAATACGTTTTCTTCTGCAGCGGCTCTGGGCCAGACTATTCACCTACAGGTGAATAATAAATTAATAACTTATTGGTTATTGATTTCATCCTCTATTCTTTAGTTTTATGCAGTGGGATATTAACAATGAGATGCTACATGGATCATTCTTTGCCGACCGTGAGGGTGTCACTATTCGTGATTGGATGTATCGGGCAGCGGCCCAAGCAGACCCGGATGTTGACTTATTTATCAATGATTTCGATGTTGTAGAAAATGGGCAACTAACTCAGGTGAACATAAAATTCCGTAAAGGACGTCTCTATCTACCTTCAAAATTGCTAGTCATCGCCTTGTGTTGTGCTCTTGGGCAAGACACTTAACTCTCACAGTGCCTCTCAACAGGGAGGTTAATGCTGCGAGGTAACTCAGCTGCAGTGATGGACACATGCCATCCAAGGAGGAAAAATAATACTCCTAGGAAACCGGAATAAATTCCGACCCGATGGCATATTAGGGTTCAAGGAGGACTTATTGCAGCAAACAAAAATAGTTAAAATAGCAACAAATTAGCCTTGTACAAAAACAAAATTATATCTTGATGTTTTCCAAACAAATGCATAAGATCAAAAATCAAGAAGAGCATTAACATTTAGGCAATGAAAAACTGTAACAATAGTATGCTTTTACACCTGCCCGTTTGTAGGTTTTTCTTGAGGAGGCCAATGATTTGCTATTACGAGGAATTCCGCTGGACGGAATCGGAGTTCAGGGTCACTTTACAGGTCACGTGAATCCAGCGTTACTGCAGGTGAGTGTGACGTCAGGGCATGTGGATTGCCATTGATTCGAAAATCAAAATGGCAATACTATTTCAAAATAGCGGGTTTTTAACGAACGAAAAGTCAAACGCAGATAATGACAAATGAGGCTAAAATAGAGCAAGGTGGCTCGGGTTCGGCTGTATAAACAGGGTGTGTCAAACATTCCTGTCCCTCTTCTTGATGAAAAAATAAAGCTTTTTCTTGTGATGTATGCTATATGGTTTTGTGTAAAAGGTGCCAGCCATGTTTAACCATACATAATCCATTAAATAAAATTACCGTCAAATCCAGTGACACTGACTATTGAAACCTCGCCATCCGGAGACTATCAATCGAGTTGCAGTCGGCTCTCGGAGCGCGCTCGGCATTGTAAAAAGTATTAAATCAAATCCACTTATTATAATTCATTTAATTTTATCCTTCAGTGTCCTAATTAATTGAACAGTCCCGGGGTTAAAGTAAACTGCTCACTTTCTGTTTCTTTCGAATTTGATAGAAACTTTACGCTTCCAGTCTTCTCAGTTAATCAAGGTTATGTTCCCAATGATTCCCGGTAATTTGTTTCAGCGGTGGCGATGCCCTTCAAAAATCGATCTTTCGCTGTTTTATTTCGGTTTCTTCGTTATAGTATCGTTTGAATGTGCTCAGTGAAGTCAGGATTCCTCTATGGCTAACAGAAGTTGACGTTCTTGAGAAAGACCCCGTAAAACGAGCAGATAACCTCGAAACAGTCATGCGCACGGCATTCAGTACTCCGAGCGTTCAAGGGTTAATTCTGTGGAGTTTCTGGAACTACAGTTCATGGAGAGGACCATACACTTCTCTTGTTGATGGAAACGATTGGAAGGTGAGAGGACATTTCATGCCAAAATTGCCTCTGCCAGTAATTGTTTTGGCAAACGTACTGAAATGAAAATGGTAGTTTACCTGTGGCCCTGTGTACACTGTATAAATTTCAGGTAACTGTATTATACAACATTGTTCTAAACTTCCGTTTAGTTGTTAGAAACCCATAAGTCTGACAGCACTACAGACATAAACTGAGGTTCTTCTATGATTTCCAAGCATTTAGCTTTTGGGCTGGGGGAGGGGGGGGGGCTGCAGCCTCCCCCCCCCCCCAAATTTTGGCCAACTCATTATTTTTGGGCAGCAACAGCGCCATTTTGAAACCGCAGATGGCCCTGGGGACGAGGTTGAAGGCAACTTGGGATAATATTTTGGGCAAATAGTTCACTCCCCCCATGGCAAAATACTGCCCGTACGCCTATGTCCACAGGCTCCCTTCATCAGCCTTTATCCTTCTCTCAAAGCTTGCTTCATATTGAATTTTCATCTCATTAACACACAGATAAATGCTGCTGGTCTACGTTATCGAAATCTATTGAAGCAATGGACTACGCATGTCACATTGCCACCGACCTTTATTGTCCAGTCAGACGCCTATTTTGACATACGCGGTTTCTTAGGAGATTACGACGTGACTTTGCAGCTACCCAATGGACAAAACAGCACACACAGCTTTACTTTGGATCCGGGAAATGGTGTACTCAACATTGACCTCCATTTGCCAGGTAGCTTATGTTTCTTTAGCTGATCGTACGTACTTATGTTAGTCATTGTATATGACACTATATGTGCCATGGTCATGTACAAAATTTAACAGTAAAATTGGACGAAAACAAGCTATTTTTATAATGTAGAAAAATAAATCACCAAATAGACCGTGGGTACAAACTTTCCCCATCTCCCACCCTCCCCCTACCCCGGGTGGGGTGGGGGTTGAGCCATGTTCAGTGTGTGTATAGGGTTGCCGCTGGGAGTATGAAACCCTGGCCCTTTTTAGGACAAAGATAACGTGAAATACCTACCCTGCACTGGAAAACGTCCTCTGTTCTAAGGCCCTACTCAGGACAATGGAAAATATCCACACAAACTTATCCCCAATATCCACACACTCTCGTTTTGTAAACAACAGCGCTAGTCCGAATCCCCGGCCGACACTAAACGAATCCTGTAATGACCTTTTGCCCACCGGTCGGCTGTTCTAACTACTGAGCTTCACGGAAACTATAATTTGTTTTGTCGATGTTTACTTCTCAGATTCTCCAACAGTTAAGGAAAACACACATTTTTCACCAAAACGTCCGCAAAGTGCGTCCTATAAAGAGACATCGCCAAAAGTCCCTTTTGGCCAAGTACAGCAGGACTCAGATAATGATGATCAGGGGACCGATCGCGATAACGAATTTCCAGAATCCGATGAAATTAATCAAACTAGATTATCAGGTGATACCCTATATTTTTTAATACTGCAATTAATCATAACTATGACAAAATTCTCGAATCTGATTGGTTCTAAGCACGTATTTTAAAGTTTCCAATAACAGAGTTTGCGTGTTGCGCATGCGCGCGCTGTTTCTTTGGTTCCTTAATACGACTGAAACTCCTTGATATTCCTAGAACTTTCATTTTCAAACATCGCTTTTTTATAACAGTGATGATAAATCGTCAACAGGTTTTTCTTTGCGGTAGTTTTTCTCGAATTATCATAATCGTGATTAATCAAATCGGACTCTCGTTACGCAGTCGTTCGATTTTGTTAATCACTCGTATGATTACAGACCGAATTGGATTCAGCTCAGTCCTATTACCATTACAGACAGTGCAGTTTTGATAGCTATATATTTTCATTTAATTCAGCAAGACGGTTAGGTCCGAAAGCCGTACGTAGCTAACAGTTTAAATAAAGGAACAAACACAACTGCAAGGCTGATACTACGTGAAAAAGATGACTTTGCGAGACAACAACCCGACAGAAACCGATAAAGCAGGTTTGCAACCGTGGACAGCTGTTTCGTTGTTATTGGAACTCGTCAGCACGGTGTAGCAGTTCTATATGAGTCCAGCAAGAGAGCCAGCTCAAATAAAATGCAACAAAACCCATGCTTTATCAAGTTCCGCACTTTGAACCTGCCCGCCCCCCGAATCACGCGTTGCCACATCACGTGCTTCAGGGAGAAAACAGACAAAGTTTCGAATTCTTGTCTCGCAAAGTCAAATTGAAACGCATGGACAAAACCATGCTTAAAAGGAACCCTATCTAAGGATCATACCGTAATCACAATGCGCTGAAAACCTCAAAAATTATACTCTATCCTGCATAAGGCTTAAAAGCCCACAGTTGAAAAGCTGCTAGGTCGCTACATGTTGAGTCATTTTTGCGACATGCCAAATTACTCTTAAGATGGAGGACACCTCAAAATAATAGTTTACTAAGGAAGAAGAACACCAAATAGGTGATACTAAACCATAAAGGAACAAGGATGGATAAAGATGGAGAAGATTGAGACGGATTACAAATTACAAGTTTGAAAAATTTAGGCTAAAGTTTTCAAAATGCACAAACTGTGACGTAACTCCTTTACAGAATTCAGCTGTTGACTGGCGGATGGCAAACGCTATAGTTGGTTTCAATTCTATTTATAACTAATGTAAGTTTCACTTCTTTTATTATTCCGGATAACGGAATGAAGCATAAACCAATAATTTCCAGTTATTTTTCTGAATACGTTTTGTACTTCTACTCAGATTCATTTATGTCTTCAAGTGGTGCATTCCTCGGTTGTTTTGACAATACAGACCCTATCAGGCAACCGAAGCACAGATATGAAGGCCACCCCGCCATGGTACCCGACATCTGTGTCCAATATTGTGATTCTAAAGGCTTCCCTTTCGCTGGTTTATTGATGGCATCAGAATGTTTTTGTGGATTTTACTTCAATGACGATTCAAAGGTCAGAGACGAAGAATGCAAGCTGCCGTGTCAAGGAGATTATCGGCGGAGCTGCGGTGGACAGAAATACATTTCTATTTATTCCACAGGTTGAACGGATACGCTTACATCTTTCAGCTTCAGTTTGAGAAAACGCCATACACTGACGGGGTGGGGGTGTGTGGGTTTCCTTTTGGAACCTTGCGCCCGGTAGCTCAGTCAATGACCTAACAGTCTCTGGGATCCCTGCGTCAGGCTTTGAATTGCTAGCTCGCACGAGGGGTAGGGAAAGTTCAGCTATTTTTAATTAAAGCACTTTGTTTTGGCCAAAATCATTTTGTCATGACTGTCATGTTTGGTGGCTGGTTTCAGCTTGCTTGAGTCCCCGGAAAGCTCCAGCCATCCAACCCTCTCCCCCTTCCCCGCATCCGGGGCTAGCCGGAATCCCACGGGGGGAGAGAGACTATTAAATTTCTGGCCATTCTCTCTATATAAGTTATGTTATTGTCCAGTTCTAACGGCTAAAAAGGCATAACGAACTGAACCAGTCATTTGTGTTCTACACTACAATGTATTATAATATGTCCCTACACATTATGACAGATCATTTACAAGAAAAATTATATACGGCTAGGTTTCTCTCTGACGGTGCATTCGATTGCGAAATCCGGATTTTGATTTTGAAATGCGGACTTTGGATAGACGTCAATAAAACGCAAAATTCAAAAACCGGATTTTGCCGGACTTCATTTTGCCGGACTTTTTGTGTTTCATTCATCTGGGAAATAAGGAATCCGAATAGTGTATAAAAAAATCCAAATCTTCCAAATCGAATGCACCCTAAAGGCCAGAGAAAAAATACTGATAATTTAACGGTTTGAAGTTAACCGTAAAAAAAAAGTTTCTTGTAGTGTATTTTGGCGTGTCAAAAGTTAACTTTGTACTGTATGTAATATTTTTGCTTCAAACTGGAATTATACCCTTTATATCGTATTCTTGGGTTGCAACCACGTGGCAGGGCGGCCATATTGGGGGTCAAAACAATAGGAATTTTCTTCGAAGGATTTACATAAAAATAGAATTTAGTTCCCAGGGGAGAGAAAGGCTATTGTTCTTGACCACCACCATGGCTTCCGTGACGTCACTTGCAAGCCAGCAATTTGTCTGCGTTGCGGACCTCTCCGGACCGCGCACAGTCTTCTTCGTAGCCGTTTAAGGTGACCGGCGACGACGACGTCTGGTTATTAAGATTTAATTTTAATTTTTATACAAGAACGGCGTTTATTCACAAACAGAAATACGAAACTTTAGCCGTCATGGTTCACGTCCCCAAACACTAAAATGTCGTCATTTTGCACAGGATCGACAAAGAAATGTGCAATACTTTGAACGCACGTGCAGAGCTATTTTTCCGCTCTTTAGATCTAGCTTTGTTTAGCGACGTTTTCGTTGCATTTGCCGTCGTGGTTTGTCCACTGCACGATTCTCTTCACACCAAGATAAATTTAGTTGACATACTGCCACGGAAAGCATTGGTCTCATATTTGAGGATTTCTTGCTGCTGTTAAATATGGCACTAGAAACAATCAAAGGTACGCAGTTATCGGAGAGTGCAGGGATGAAAATCTTTCAGATTTTTAGAAGTCGATTTAGATATTATTATTATTACGCGAATTCAGAATTCTTCGCAAAATGACAACTCATGCAAGTTAGAAATTAGAAGCTTATTTTCATGAACAGCCGACCTTTCGAGAGCTAGCCCTCCGTCGAATCAAAATAAAAAGCTTTTTCTTTGCTTTGACAAACTAAGGGCTACGTCGGCCGTTTATTTACCTTTTTCATTCCCCGGCCCAGTAACCTTGAAATTGAAAGTTGAAAGGAACCTGGAGTCTGATCATTTGACTGTAACGATTTTTACTAACGCCAGTAAATGATTTCCAGGCGATAATAAAATAGAGGGTTAAAAGACAGCTGAGGCCAGAAGAAAAAAATTGGCCGTCTGCAGGAGCCCACGAACATCGTTTGTGACAGTTTAATTTCTTTTTAGGTAAGTAAATAGCTTTTTGCTGGCCCCTCGGCCTCTCGCTTTGGTACAGTCGTGTTTGTTTGTGTTCGCGGTCTGACTCAAGAAATAATTCAAACAGCTCCCATGCTGGTCCTCCCATAAGTTTGTACTTTATGATTTCCAGTCCGTACTGCGCAGTCTCGGGATTTCTTTTCGTTTTTGGGTATAAGCGTACATGAAGTTTCGAGTCCGCCGTTATAGATCGTTTCACCGCGGTTTAGGAAAGCTCAGTGAATTACGGGTGTCAACTCTGAGAAGGGCTGTTTCGGGAGAAAAAAAAATTTCTTCCGGGAATCTCAGGATTTTGCCGGGAAACACGAAGTGATGAAGATAAAATTTCGGGAAGTTTTCGGGAATTTTTTGGGGGGAATGTCTCCCAAAAATGCGGAACGATATTCCAGATTTTCTTTTATTTACACAAGGTACTGCTCAAACAGCGTTTGTTAGAGCTGTCACCCCCCCCCCCCCCCCCCCTGTGAATTGGTGGTGGATAAATATCCAACAGCTGCATTTGCATTATCAGGAGGGGGTTGGGAGGTAACTCGTGCCCAAACTCTTCTGGCTGTTGCAAACTAAATACTGGAAGTAGCCTTGCTGTTTAAAATGGTTTAAATTGAAAGCAGTCAAGAAAAGACGTGGCGAAATTGAGTTTCACGGTTACAGTCGGTCGCTAAATATTCTAGAATGTTTCCTGTAAAAAGTTTGTTAACAACTGTGCTTTCATCATGTTAACTCCCGTTCCAAAATGTGTGCCATCAATACTCCGAACACCGCTGGTCAAATGGAAAGTATCAAACACTGGAATGCCAAAAGCTGAGAGATATTTTTCCATATCTATGTTAAAACGTGCGATACGATCGTTATGAGATGGAATATTGTAATTTGTGTCTTTTAAGCTTCCATGTGCATGAACTGAAATCCACAAGATATACGGCCATCTTGCACCGGAAGATTTCTTAATCTCCATTAAAGGTTCCATGATTTTCTTTTGAACTTTTTCTGCGTTTAAATCTACATGAAGCCCAACTCCGATAGCAATTATTGTGTTTTCTTTGTTTAGATTCCGACGAACAGTTGATAAAATATCTTTTGCTTTGTCCATGTTGTAGTATTCTTTGAAAAAGAAATCAAATTTGTACTTTCCTCCACAGAATTTTCCTTGTTTTTCGCGAGGAATACTTTTCAATGTCTTAGTGTGACACGAGGTAGTTCCTCCATCGACGAATTGCATAACCCCTTGGCAATTTTGAATCTCATGATCGCCGCCATTACGGCTAGAGTTTAAGCTTCCTCGTTCAGGATCGTTTGAAAATAATATCATCAATGCATTGAAGAGATGTCGCACTAATGAATCCCCGATCAGAACTAGCCTTGAAATCCTGTCTGAAATAACACGACATGCTTCTTCGCTAGTGAAGTTGGAAAATTTGCAGCCATTCAACGGTGTCCAATCGAACAGCTCGGCTGAAATTTCTTTCCTAAAATCAGTGCATCTATCGCAGTTGCAGTGGTCCTGTTCGGCTCCGCACCACTTTGTCACGTGATTGCAGCAAGGTGCTGATCCGTTGACGTCACAGAGGGCGGGAAGTTGGTAATCAAAATGCGGTGACGTAAGAAAGAACGGCTCGCCACCACATCGTAAATCACTCCTATGTAGAATTATCGGCATCCCGCGCTTTTTCCGAACCAGATTCTCTATTTGACTTTGCCCAATTTCATCAACTGGAGTAACGTTTTTACGTTTTATCCATTTAGCATTTCTCATTAGATTTAAAACATTGCGACATGCGCGTGATTGATTGGCGTGTTCCTTATACGAGGATGGAATGCCGTTTAACATTGATAGTCGATTTACACTGACAGGTTGTCTGTAGTTGTGTTGCACGACTGGAGTAAACGTTTTCCAGTAAACTATCATTCCTAAGAGGGTTAAAATGATAATTGCGGAAAGAAGGTTCTTCATTTAGTCCTTTGGCGCTGTTTAAAAAAAAGAAAGAAAATGGTAATTGTTTACATGACACAAAATGAAATCTCCTTTAACCTTTAATATTAGCCACTCAAATTATAATTCACTCGAGGAGGCAGCGTGGCCGAGTGGTTAGGGCGCCGGACTTGAAATCCGGAGGTCACGGGTTCAAGTCCCGCTCTGACCACTTAGCTGGAGTTGTTTCTTGGTGGATCCTAGTTCAACTCCTCGGTCATGCTTGTATATAGCCAACTGGTCCGCCTCCCGCCAGTTGGGATTCTTAAGCTTGTTATGTTTATTTGAAATATTTGTTTCCCTCAGCTTGAGTGGCATGTCTGAGAATTAGCTTGGTATAGCTAAGTGCATGACCACTATAATCATTCATTTGACATTTGACAGTTTTTTGAATCTGACTTGGCGTTTTCCTTCATGGCCTGTAATCTAAAACACGTTTGCTTATAGTAATAGCTTCGTTGCTGTAAATTGTGTCTACTAGCTGGAACTTCGTCTCTATAACGGGTGTGTTATAACCCAATGTTCAGGTGCCATGTTTGACTACTATATATATATTTATATTTGGGCAAACTGCTTCCCTGAAAGAAATCGTCAGTCGTTTCTCTTGATTTAGTACTGAAGTGCTGTTAAAGTACCTGTCACAGACGTTCACATTGAATTATGAACTTCTGTCTGCCAGGAAAATTAAAAAAATCTTGGTCATACATTTCATGTTTTAACCACTGTTGCGATTTTAAAAAACATTCTAGATTCTTAATGGTGCTTAATCGAGCGCAATCTACATATAGGGATTACTTTTCCCAAAAGCCTAGCTCCAATGAACTCTTGGCCAAGAAATATTTTCAATTACTAGTTTTTCGGCGTTCAACTATTATTAAAATATTTATCTTTGATTGAAATTGCATTCCTTTAACTTACCGTGCTAAATAAATGCCAATATTTTCCGCCGATTTGCCAGAATCAATAACAACATGCATCACATGTTTCATCGTATAACAACGCCACTTTTGTCCAGTTCAGCGACTAACCACGAAGCCAGGAAAAACATAATAGATAATTGTTCGCCTGGAATAGCTTTCCCTTTACGTTAAATTCCCTCTAACAGCGAGCATACGCTCAATAAGCCTTGATCTGTAAACACTTTTGAAAAAAAACAAAGACGTAAAACTTTAAACCTGCTACGAAACTTTGTTTCGTAGCAGGTGGCTTTGGCGCCAGTGTCGAAAAGCATTCTGGTACTGTTTGCAATCTGGCAATCACCTTCTCAATCTTCCTCATGCCAAACCCAGGGGCGGATCCAGGATTTTTCTCAGGAGGGGGTGCACCACTAAGGAATGACATAATTGACGAGGGACGTTCGCAGAATACTAGCTGTATTAGAAAGCCGCAGGTCATCTCAGGAAGGGGTGAGCACCCCCTGCACCCTCCCCCTAGATCCGCCCCTGGAAACCGGTCATTCTTGTTTCTCTAAAGTTTAGTATTACCTCTTGGTGTCTTTCTACTTTGGTATTAAACTAGGATTTCAGGTTTTCGTTTCATTTTGAAGACAATTTTATACATAACAAAAGAAGGCTAGTTCATGGTGAATATACCCCCCCCCCCCCTTTACATGCAGTGCGGATTCTCAAACCGTTTAGGTTTTGTTATAATTACCCAACGAGAGCTCTTGACATAGACCAAATGATTAGTGTTTTTAGCACCTAAGAAAGCTGATTCTTTTGTTTATATGAATGGCTAACATTGGATAATGGTAAAAAAATGCAAAAATAAATGTCGAGTGTTCACGGTTCGAGTGTTATCACTGTAAAATGTTTATTTCTCTAACAAACTTCCATAGAGAAAGAATATGCGTATGCTCTTCGTTCAGCCGAGAACTAAATTTATCAGAGAAGCTTCATGTTTACGTGCGCATTTTCTGTATAAGAGGGTACGAAAGCCGTCAAATTAAATGTAAGGTACAAATGAATACTGGTGTACAATAGTACATGTAGCACAAACAAATTTTGTGTTCAATTCGTGTTGTATTCACCAACTTTATACTATGGACGAGATATACAACGATGAAGTCTACAACACATGATTTGGTGTCCACCCTCTACTTCGATCCATTTTGCCTGCCGCAAAGGCCCAATGATTTGTTTCTTTGCAGATCCACCGACATCACTTTGTTCCGAAATCCTGGCCTGTTTCCAAGTCGCGTCATCAAATTCGGGAAACTCCCAGTTAAGGTATGTATCTGACGTACATTTCCAGTTCGAGTCTGTCACGACACCGTCACTGAATGAACCAATGATCGATGGGATTTCGCTGCTTTCTGTTTCTATGGCGACGACTTGAGTGGTTCTGAGAACAGTAAAGTTCACCGCCAATGGGCGTGTTTGAGTGCAATCGAACTTGCCAATCAACTTGCCATCTGCGAAAACTGACATTTTATCTATGCAACCAAAGCTTGCATTCACGAACTCTGAAAATTGGAAAGAAATAGTGTTGTGAGATTAGACAATATTCATGAGATGGTTTCTGTATGTGTTCGATCCAAGCTGGCTTCCAAGGCCAAGCGTAGACAACCCTAGCCTAGCCCCCCACCGATCCCCCATCCCTCCCTCTATCATGAATTTGTGTGTCATGTCATTTGTGGTATGGCTCTCACCATCCAGGTGTCTAAGCGAATTTGACGCTGGCGGGGGAGGGGGGGCGGGGGGTCTTGCGGTGGTCAAGCATCTCATCCAGGGGGGTAGAATTGGTGATTGGCCACTCGGCTCGAAACAGACTTTACTCTATTCATGAAAAAAGGGCCTTAACGTTTTAAGGTGAAAAATTACTTCCAAATGCCAAGCCAGACAATTTTGGTTTACGATAATAAGTCCTATGCACTCAAACTGAATCCAGGTATGTACTTATACCATGAACAACGGAACACCCCGGAACACGGAAGACCGGAACACCCCGGAACACCAGAATTTTATTTTTTATTCCTATTTTTTATAGGAATTTATTGGCATTTGACAGTATTTCCACATGTTCAGGGGTGTTCCGGGATATTCCGGTGTTCCTGTTAATTTTGTGTTTTTGCACCTTGTCAAACTATTTCAGTTTTCCTTTGAGTTGAGTTAGAAACTACGCCATTTAACGTGTACATAGGAAAGTCGTAACATGTAATTAGTAGGCGATCATGGGGTGATCACGTGAAGTGACGAATTGCATTCAGGAGAAGCCATATAAAATGTCTAACCATTGTTACTCCTTCCATGCTGCCGTTTGCTTTCGCATCTTGAGTTTGTATCCTACAATTGAACGACAACGTTAACAGCCTCTCAGTATTTGGTACGTAATGTATATGAAACACGAGAGACAGTGTTTCATCACATCATTCCTCCAAACATCGCGAAGAGAGTTAAAAATACGACGCGCAGTGGAGTATTTTTGACAAACTTTCGAGATGCTTGGAAATGTGATGAAACACTCTCTTGATTGTTAAAACTACGGATAAAACAAAGGCATAAAGTCTTAAAAATCTATGCTAATTATGATCACGCATTCCCAAACCACGGTTTGATTTCCTTTGTTTCAACTTGAGTGAATTAGTGTGCGTTTCAACGTACGGATCTGTCTTACGGCCATGTTACGGAAAGTGTTTGGTCTTTTCAAGGGTACAACTTCCGATATCTAAGATTCTTTTCGAAGTATCCATATGCATGCTTTAAATGAAGAATAATTATCACAAAAGTTGTGTTATAAATTGATTTAACTGTTTAGTCGTATGTAGCCACTAAACTTTAGATAAATTTCATTTGAAGTTTGAATACGAAGAACTCACTGAATCTTGATTTAGACGATAAGACGACACAACTTTAGTCGTGTAAATGTAACGGGGGGAGGGGGGGGCAGGGGGATTTGAACTGGGATGGTGGTCGACTCGCTTGGGAAAGTGTATCGCAGATTTTCAAGTTGGTCTCATTTAGGACACGGTATTCAAGACAGAATGCTGATATTTTTATTTGTGAAGTGTTCATTTACAGTTGCCCATGAAAAAAAAATGTTAGCTCTTCAAGGCCAAAAATGCTTTGTTGAGCCAACCCCATACATTCATACATACATACATACATACATACATGCATATTTGTTTATTTGGTGTCTTGTACCTGGTACATCAACGTTTTTTCCAAATAAATTAACAATTTCATAATTTTCTTGCGTTAAATGTTAGCTACTTACATTTTTGTCTCATTTTATAACAATCATAAATATGCTTTGCAATTAATTTCAGTAACTCAACATTATGACTGGGGGGGGGGGGGGGTTTAATAGCAACAGGAATATATTTTCTGTCGACATTTTTGCAATTGGGATTTTAAAATCGTTATGTAAACATTCAAAAAGATATTTCCTTTTTTCTCGATAGCCTGGACAAGAGACTAAGAAATGTTTCTCATCTTCCGCTTCTTTCTTACACAAAGGGCAGATTCTTTCGTTCGGTTTCTTATATGGTCTCATGTAACGCCCTGTTTTTATTGCCAATCTATGGTTACTAAGTCGCAGTTTTGTCATCGTGATTCTGTGCCAGATGTTGGTGACCTGGTGAAGGTAATCCTCGCATTTGTAATTATCTATTGTTTTGACTTTACGATAGGTTCTCATTTTATTGCTTTGATTGGGATCTTTCCTTATGCCATTATTCATCTCACTGAACCACCTTTGTAATTCGATATCCTTCAGTCTTTGTCTAATAATGCTTACAATTCCTATATCTGACAAATGTGCTTCTTCCCAAAGATTTCCTAAACCTATATGAGCTAAAGAGTTTTTGATTTTTTGACTCCAGAAAACTTTGTCTTTAGTCCGTTTGATATCATTGTAAGCCATTTGAGATAATTTATAACAATTATTCTCTTCGCGATCGTGTTTAGCTAAAGTAAGCCAAAACTTAAAAGTTCTGCATTGGGCTTTAATTCGCAGTGGAAATCTGCCTGTTTCGGCTCTACAGGCGTTATTGTTACAATATTTACTCACACCTAATAGCCATTTCAAGAATTTATTTTGAACAAGTTCTGCTGGGTCTGTATTGAGTTTGTCATTGCAGTCAACGCCCCAGATTTCACTACCATACAGGAGTATGGGAGATACTAATGTATCGAATAGTTTAATTGTAAGTTGGATGTTCTCACAGAAGTGTTTTCCCATCTCTTTTCGAACTTAAACAGGGCTTTAAGGCTAGCTTTTTTCAATTATTGCCTTGCAAGGGTAAAATTTCCATAGGGGCAAAAAGTCAGCCCTAGATACCTATAGGACTTTGCGTTTTCCAATTTATTTACTCCATACCTAAAGGAATAGTTATTTAGCGATTTGCCACTATTGTTAAATATCATAGCTTTTGTTTTGTCTAGGTTCACTTTTAGGTCTGCCTTTTCACAGAATGATTCCAACTTATTGAGAATAGTTTGTAAGCCTTTTGCGGATCTTGCGAAAATCACTAAATCGTCCGCATACAACAAACAGCTTGTGGGTCGTTCTCTTAACATCACTTCAGTTATGGAAGGTATGTTTAGGGTTTCAGGTAGGTCAGTCAGATAGATATTAAAAAGGGTGGGTGACAACATGCACCCTTGCTTCACACCGTTATGACATAGGAATGTTTTGGTTATTTTGTTCTCAACTTTAACTGCTGACTTGTCGTTTGAGTACATGGACATCAGTACTTCTAAAAAGTGTCCTTTTACACCTACTGTTCTGAGATTGTCAAATAATTTATTTCTTGGTACATGATCAAAGGCTTTGCTAAAATCGAAAAAACAGGAAAATAATAAATTTGGTTGTCTTTGTGATTTTGATTTTACATGCTTGTCAATTAGCATTTTCAAAATGAAGATACTATCAACTGGACCATGCATTTTTCTAAAGCCACCTTGTTCAGCTTTCAGAATTCCTTCTTTTGTCGCGTAGTCGTACAGTCTGTTATTAAGAATGGATGTGAACAGTTTACTGAGCGATGACAGTAGCGTGATGCCTCGGTAATTTTCCACTTTAGATGGATCATCTTTTTTGTGTACTGGTACAATCATTCCTAAACTCCAAAGCAGAGATCATATAGGTAACCTTTGGGCGTTTAATTACAATTCGCCTTCGAGCTTTCCCGGCGGAGTCACTCGCCTACTGATACGACAAAATTGGTCCGTTTAATCGACCTTGAATGATTGATCATCCATAAAATATGCAAATGTTTGAGAAAAATAAAATACTGAAAACTAGAGATTTTTTAAGGTGCATCATCGAAGGCGAAGCTCTTTTTATCAAGGATCGTTTAAAAACCAGATTTACAAACCTCAGGTGGTGCGGCTAACTGTTGAAACGTACATCCGGGTACCCATATTAGCATGGTATTTGCAGAGCAACTGTTTTCCAAGCCACAATTGTTCAGCTCACACATACCACTCCACTCGGTCGTCTGCCAGAAATTGTACGAAACACACGCGATTTCTTGGTGGCAGGCATCGATACAGTATAACCAATCCACATTTTTGATTGTCTTGTATGCAAATCCAGTCAACGCCTTGTTAAAAGCGGTGAACGTAGTGAAAACGGCATCACTTTGGAAAGTTCCTAGGATACAGACCGTTACAATAAAGCACTGCTTCATGGAAATACAGATCGATATATTTTCGGTGTTGTTAATGAGCTGGCTTCTTTAAAGTTTGATTCTGTTTCTGTTCTGTTCTGTTCAGTCCGCTGATACTGGAAAAGTCAAATAACACACCCCAGATACAGTAACTGAAGCAGTTCCGCAATGAAAAGCTCATATATTAATTTGTACTCTTTTGCAAACTTTGTTCGGCAGAGTCCAATCAGATGTATTATCTTCCTCGACAAGAAACGACAAGTTTATCCAACAATATTATACTCGGTTTGTCTTTTCATTCTGCTTTTAAAATAAAACTATTTACTTTTCTGAAACACAGCGTGTGATTTTGCAGTATGTTTCCGACATACTGGTTTTAGAGCGTTTAAATACAATTTCGATAAATCTTGAATAAATTATTTAAATAGTGTCCAAAGTAAGACGCCTTTGTAAAGTCTATTTTTGTCTGCACAAACCCTTATCTATATCAAGAATTTTTAAAGACTGTTAATCGCCGTCTCTTGAGACAGAAGATGGCCTCAGTATTTGCATGGTAAAACAACACCCTTCGGACAAAAGCTGTTAAGTTTAACAAACAAGCTATTTCCAGACGAAGGGTTAACGCTCGAAACGTCAGCTCTCGAATCTCTTTACGGTGGCCAATTCACATTATCAACCCAGTTGATAAAACCAAATTATATTGTTATACTTCCCACCGACGCAGCACCACAGTTTCTTTAGAAACTTACCCTCTCTATTTCCAGATAACGTAGACCTTAGTACAACGGGTTTGTCAACCTCTTCGAACTAAAAAAAACAATTTTTAAGGTTGTTAAATACAATACAATATATATATATATATCTTGACACAGACTGAGGCCTCAGTATTTGCGTCATAAAAAATAACATCTTTGGCAAAACCTTTTATTTCTAATGCAAACTGTTTGAATATAAAGCAGACCCTGTGGGGAGACGATAATTGATAACTATTTACAAAGGTGTTATAAACCGCAGCTTGTTAAATGTTAATGTTATAGTTTTTCACGCAAAAATAGTTCTGCAAAATTCTTCTTTTTGTGACCCTACACAATGTCAACTCAGTCAATTTTTTTGCTTAATTACGAAACACGGAGGGTATTTCTTCTATCTATTCTTAGAGCAGGGATTGAGAGTTGTTTGCTTTAAACCTGGTGATAAGCACTTGGCTTGCAAAACTCCGTGGGGAATTTGGGCTTTTCGGGATTACAAAACTCAGTACTAGGGGATTTTTGGTGTTTCCTAAAAGGAAAGCTTGTTTCTAGGAAGAGAGGAAAGTGATAGGTTTAACAAGAGAATCCATGAGTTTAAGTTGCATGAAAACAAACATGTTAGGACACAATTTCTAATGAGTAGGAAACTGGTTTTGAGACGGAAGGTAATGACAACTCGAAATAGTTTATTCGTAGAGTCAGTCGATTGGAAACAAGGCGAGGGAAGATTTGAGTAAAAATCTCGGACACAAAAACTAACTAGAAATAATCAGCACACCGTTTGTTGTTCCAAAAACATGTTATAATTTTGCAGCTTCTAACACAAATAAACAAATATTTTACATTAGTTATTTTTTTATTAATTGTCTTTTTGAAGTTGTGTCCATGTCATTGTCTAGCAGGACTTAGGTAAGGCAATAAAGAAGAGTTGTATATGGGGACAAATAAGCGGACAAATGGGCCTTTAAGCGGGGTGGGGGTGGGGGTAGTGTGGACTTCGTGCTTGAAAAACTGGAATTTTATACTTCTATCAGGATTTAATTCGTATTCATTCCAAAAAATGCAAGAACTATGCCTATTTTGAGCTCAAGTTTATTTCAAACAAAAATATCTGTTGTTTACACTTGATGTATTTTCAAAGTGTAAATTCCAAGTATAACTGTGATTTAATTTTAAATAACTTCAAATAATTTTATACCAATAACGTTTCGCTATCCTTATAACAGAATTGTCAAGTTCAAGTGTCAGTGTGAAATACACTCTATTCCAAAAATGGCCGCTGATTTATGCACATTCAAATTGGCCCTTGTCACAATGTTGTTTTACATTTCCGTTCCGTTTACGGGTACACGAGTTTCCTGGATACAAGAATTTCCGCACCGGATACACGCTTAACAGTGCGTGAAGATTGGTAAAGAGAAAGACTGGCTGAAATTAAATAGAAGTCCATTGTTCCATGGGAAACGTGTGAGAATGAGTAAGGTAAGGTAAAGTAAAATCTTTATTTAGACACGGGTATTCCCTTCAGGACTTTACAATATAGAATTAAGTTGATCTTACTACCTATCTAATTTAAATACAAATAACTACTACATTAAAAAAAAATGATAAAATGAGTATTACGATCAGGTTTTTAAAAGTTCTCTCATACAGCCCAAGATGACAGAATATTGCGTCTTTTGAAGAATAAAACAGCTATTGATGAAGAAAGAGACAATGACTAACGAATTTCTCTTCTTTGTTATCAAGTAATGCTAAATTCCGAGTGTATCTTTAATTGTTTGACTTGAATTCCATTATGAATTCACCGATTTGCACATGCAGTACCTCTGGTAATATTTATCAGTATGCAAGCACTAAAATCACTACGCAGTTCGAGTATGTTTTGTGGCAGCTTAATTCTTCCTGACTGAATTCGCTGATTGATCGTCTCTACAACTAAATCAGTAAGTTCAGCTTATCTCTAGCAATTCTTCAATTGCCACTGTACATTGTTTCGGTGTTTGAAGCTGTGTTTTCATAGCATTTTCCTTGATCATGCATGGCTATTATTCAATACCGGTGTCATTCGACAGAGAACTGACGCCAAATTTTCAAATTCTTTACTGTTGGCGCGTCTGAAGGTAGCCAAAAAGCTTTCGTTATAACTGTCTTGGATGATTTAAACAACCTTGTATTTCGATAAAATATATAATCAAGAAGTCATGATCATCTATCGGAGATTAGTTTTAAATAAAGTGCTTTTGTTTATTAAACGCATGACAATCTTCAGCGGCTTCAGTAAGCCGGGCGCACTGAAAATCATCAAGGCAAAAAAAGCACAGTTTGGAAAAATACCGATCGCCCCTTCGGTGCTGATTTATGTTTTCCGACATTAACATTAAAACATAATCATGAAATCTAGAGTTGGCATCTCAATCATATAGTTTTACTTGGTTCTCCTTTGACGAAGGCGATTGACCATTTTCACATTGCCCATAATACACCTTGTTTACCCCCCAAAATTTTGCATACGATTCTCTTGGGACGACTGTAATACCCAGGAGAATTGGGCAACAAAGGTTATGCAAAAATTTTGGGGGGTAAACAAGGTGTATTATGGGCAATGCGAAAATGGTCAATATGTATAGAATAATTAATTACGCGTCGTATTTATGTGTGCGTTTTAATTTGTTTGCATACTTCTGTCGCCGTTCAGTGTTCGCCAAGAAACGTTTCACGGAAAACGTAATGGATTTTCGGTTTTTCGAGTAAAATTGGTACTCAAGGTTGTTAAAATCCCTAAATCCCTATTTGGACAATCGCTGTAAACAAATAACGGGATCCAGTCCCTGAGCAGACGTAACTGTAGGTTTAGCCTCGGAAAACAAGCGCAGACAAATTCTGTAATCCAAAATTAAATACGTCAAGTGAGTAATTAATCACGCCTAAAATCCCCACTTTGATACGGAGAAACAAACAGCAGCGAAGCGATTGAAGCAACTGTTGGATATGCGGAGATGGTACACGCTGAATTGGCTAAACGCAATTGTTTAGTTAAAAAAACCTTGAGAATAGCACAGTTCGCGGTTAGAATGACATTTTGAAATATTAGATGTGACAATGAATGGGTTCAGCATGTCAAATTCTGTAAAAACGCAAAGTTTCGTGCAGATCTGATTCAAACTCTATGAAATATATGCAATATAGACAATATAAAACTTGAAAAAAATAAATAAAAAAATTCAAAAACGAATTCAAAGAAATTTGTGGCTTGTGGGTCGTGTGTGTCCGCACGCCATGCATTGTTTTGTAAAAATCATGAAGTTCAAGCTTGTACTTTCCTTAAAAGTTGAATCAGAACCCTCTGAAACTTCGCAGTTTTGCTAAATGTGGTTATGAACCTGATTTTTCATTCCTTTTATCAATTTAGTTTAATTATGACCATCTGTGTTTCGATTTCTTTTCTAGTAATGCCACCAAAGAGGAAAAAGAACCGAGGAGCGAATGGAAATGCAGTTGAAATGGATGGCCTTTTAAGAGATCGGACATACAGTATGGGGTCTGATTCATCCGAGGCAGACAAAAAAGTTGATGAAGACGTTCCCAAAGATGTAGGAAAAACTAAAACGTTTTTCTATTCGTTTATAATTTAATCCTAGCTTGTTCCACTTCGTCTTATAAAATTGGTATACCCAGTTCCTTTTCTTAACCTGGTTGAATTAGTATATGTTCTAATGTCAGTGCGTTGGATTCCGGGCTGGCGGGTGGGATGGATGAAGAATTGGCGCCCTGGCAAAAGTCTTCTAATTAAAGATAATTTGTGAGAACATAAAAAAAATTTCCTTAATAGAGAGGGGTTGGTGTCTTTAAAGAGAAGTTCAGCTGTATTTTCTTAAATTTGGGATAAAATTTAGACGACGTAGTTTCCCCATCTACCCTCTTGCTAGCTACAGGCCTACTAGATAGCGTTTGGGATTGTTGGCAGTCCGTTTTAATGTCCAAAGCCCACCCGTTATAACCTGTTTTTTATATGTAAGCTGATGCTTTTAACGTTTTCATTGCTTTGTAGAAAGAAAGAAAGTCTAAACAGTTTCAACGAGCCGCCATGTCTGGAGACGAAGAAGCCGTGGAGGGGTTTCTTTCCAAAGGAATGGGTAAATAACTCATGCTTGGTTTTTCCACTATCATCATCAGTTCCAATTGCTGAATATTAATTATATAGCTACACCAAAATCCATTATTGTCAATATATGCATTTTTTATTAAAATAAATTGGACAGTTTTTTTTATGGATACCTCCATAAAACAATCAATTGTCAAGGAAAACTAGTTTGTAGGGCGAAACATTTGCCATGTTCATATATTTTTGGATGCTATATAATTAACAGGTAACAGGACTACATGCTTGTCCAATTTGGAAATAATTGGATTCAAAAAATTCCTCGAACTGCCAAATTGGACTCGGCCTACGGCCTCGTCCAATTTCGCAGTCCTTGGAATTTTTTTCATCCAGTTATTTTCAAATTGGACAGCATGTAGTCCTATTACATATACAAATTGTCACCTCGTATCCAGCGAGTACTCAGATATCCTTTATCAACTCTTTCCCGTTGACTACTGTTTCAGTTTTAAGCCACATCCTCCCACCATCACCGATGCAAGCCCTCCCTTCCAGAAAATTGTCCTATTGTCCTTGGTAAAATAGAAATAGTCATTTTTCCCAGTTGTCCCACGCCGGTGACTTAATCCAAATTTACATTGCTGATTCTAGCAGTTTACATGTGCACCTACTAACATGGTCATAGCTCACCAAGGCTTTTCCATATACGTAGGTCAGTTGGTTAGAGCACGCGCCCAACCGTCGATATCTGGAAAACCCTCCCCACCCAGGTGTATAAATGGGTACCGGCGAAATAATGCTGCGATGGACTAGCATCCCATCCAGGGGGAGTAGAATGACCTTAAAACATTTTACAAACCTCTAATAAGAATTACGATTTGTGAAAGAGTTACCATTTTTCTGGAAGGTATTTTAATTTTGCCGTTGTTATATTGGCAGAACTCTCACTAACGGACGAGTTCGGGAGGACCCCACTACATAACGCCATTTTAGGTAAACAGCTCCGTATCGTAGAGATGTTACTCAGTAGGGGTGCTGATGTCCAGGTGAAGGATGAAAGGGGAGACACGCCTCTTCACACGGCTGTAAGAATTGGCGACGAGGGAATATTGCAGGTAGGTTAAAAGCTTTTTCTCTTTTTGTACCACTGGGCCGCCAGGCCAAACGCTTATAACAGTTTATTCGGCAAAATGGGGTCAGCTGAAAATAAATAAATGTCTTACTTGTTTGTTGTAGAGGGAATAAAAAATGCTCGATATGTTAACTGAAGAATGGTCTCGATCTCGACATTCTTTCGACAACAAGAAAACATGGCCAAGATCTCAACTGATATCTAGCAAATTTCCGAAATTCTTTAGTTTGAAATCTAGCGATGTCTATCTCTGGTGAGAATTGGCCTAAATTTCGGTCTTTACCTATCTTGAATTTTGGATCTTATACCCTACAAACAAATAGCAAAACAAGCATCTATATTAAGTTCAGTGAAACTATACAACGCAAAATTTTCAACCAGACTGCGAATCCGGCTTTGAACAAAAATATTGGAAGAAGAAAGATCAGCGAATTTGAGAACACCACTCACCCCTCCCCCACCTCAAATGAATATAGTACCTCTTACAAAATGGCATTGCTAGGAAAATGATCTAAATTACTTACGGCTTTCCTTTCAGCTGTTGCTGCGAAATCCAGATTGCGATGTCAACGCCACCGGTCGGGCCAACATCACACCCCTCCACCTCGCTGCAGGAATGGATCGAGTAAACGTCTGCAAAATGTTGGTAAGAGACATATTCCCCTGTTAAGTTTCACAATATAAGTTTCAAAATTAAGTTTCACAATAAAGTTATGTTGTTGTTGCTGTTGTCACTGTATTGACTGGTTGATTGATTGATTGATTGATTGATTGATGGATATTTTGTTCTTGGGAAAGACACTTTACTCTCACAGTGCCTCCTTCCGCTCAGGTGAAAAAATGGGTTCCGACAAATTTACTGCTGAGAGTAATCCTGTGATGGACTAGCATCCCGTCCAGGGGGGAGTAGAAATACTCCTAATCGCTTCATGCTAAGGAAACCGGGATAATCTCTGGCCTAATGAGCTACAAGGCTCATACGCAGACTCTACCAATGATTATAAAAGTTCAATAGTGACCAACTGATTGCTGACTTTACAGATTGAACATCAAGCATTGATTGACAGCAGAGATGAAGACCAAATGACACCAATGGGTCATGCAGTTGAAAGAGGAGCTAAAGATGCCGTGGAATATTTCTTTCAATATAGTAGGTGAAACACCTTTTTTTCACAAAAATTCGCCGTGCCACACAAGGCGAATTTTACAGCCACTTAAATTGCCCCCCCCTGCGACGTTGTACAGCGACTTGTCGCTTGGTTTGTCTTGGCCTTACAGCTGAGAGGTGCTCTATGAAGTTTGGGGTTTACCTCGGTGTAAGAACCTGTGACTTTTTCTTTGTTTTTGAGGTATTGTTTCTGTGTTCCATATTGTTTCGAGGTTCTTTGTTGTCTTGTTCTTTCTTTGTTTCACATCACTGGTGAGTTTCACAGGTTCTTACACCGAGGATGAGCCGAAGTTTGATGCCAAGTAGGACCGAGTTGAGAAACCACATTAACTGAGAAACGCTTTTTCACAATAGAACACGAATTATCTCAACATCCTATCTATTAACCTTAATGGCAATTCTCGCAATTTCAGGCCATTCTCAACAGCTTGACATGGAGTCATTTCTTTACAAAGCTGACATGGATGGTTCTTCTCTCTTGCACATGGCTGTGGACGGCGGAGTTCTGAAGGTGAGCTGCGTGCCGTACCGTTTCGAGGCCAGGAGCAAATAATAGAGAGATTAAGCATGACGTTTTTCGGCAAACGGGAAACGCGGGCTTGCCTTTCATTTTGCAACCTCTGTATCTAATTCTTAAACAAATCTCTCAGAAAAATAGTAAAAAATTCACAAAAAAACAAAAACCGACTTATTTTCACGAACATACACCTAACGGCAAATCGCAGACGTTGAACTTTTGCCTTTCGCGGGAAAAATGAGCGTTATGCTTAATCTCTCTATTAGCAGCAGCTAGTATTTCCCTTCAAGTCAAACGACACATCGCATGGCAATTTACTAAGGAATTGAAACACCACACCAAAAGGAGAAAACAAGGATGCTTAAGAATTAGGAATTATGAAACAATTATCACTAGAAGGCACTACCATTGTAAAAACAAACATCTAAAAGACATATTAAAGGGGAAGTATCACGGAGTTTATCTCGATTTTGGTCAGAGTTAGCTAAATTTAAACTTTTTAACGCCTCTCAAATCGTTTCTAAACCACTAATTTTATAACATCAAGTGATTTCAAAACAGAAAGACCAGGCAAAATATGTTAGTACTGATTTCATATGAGATGCAATGGGAAAACTTGAAAACGTCGGCCCGACGTTTTCAAGTAGGCATCAATCTCGATCTTGGCCATCCGCCCACAAAAACATCTATAAACAGTTGCTATACATTACGATAGTCTTTCAAAGGATTTTTTTATCATTATCATGCAGCTTCAATTAACCCTTTACTGCCCAAGGGGTCTCCCTTTGACGAGTAAAATCGTCTGGCGTTAGACAGAGTAAAATCTATAAGTCACGCTTGGGCAGGAAAGGGTTAAGGGAGATAGTTTTTTAACCCTTTACTGCCCAAGGGGTCTCCCTTTGACGAGTAAAATCGTCTGGCGTTAGACAGAGTAAAATCTATAAGTCACGCTTGGGCAGGAAAGGGTTAACCGAAAAGCGTCCCTTGGCTTTGCGATGTGTTACTAAAAATAACATGAGACTGCCCCTTTAATAGAGTGTTTACACTAACGTTTCAAGCGGCCATATTACATTTCTGAAACAAAAGACGATAAACAAATAAAGAGAAAATAGAGTTCAATTCCTGGAGGATTGGTTTGGGACACCAATATGGCCACCGCGACGTCATTTGAAGACGCTGTAAAACAATGGTCCAGTTTTTGTTAATAATTATTAACATTTTTTAGCATGTCATTGAGGTCTTAAATGTTTTGAAACGGCAAATATTTTTTTTAACAGATTGTCGAGCTGTGTTTACAAAATGGATCAGAAGTACGATCTCCAAAGGTCAGTTCATTAGCGAACGTTATATTTACAGCGCGACGCACCTTAGTGTGGCCACCCAACAAACTTTTTTGACAAGTTATAACTAGCCAATCAGAGAGCGCGAATTTGTTTGAGCTGTCCCGCCTCCTTGCAATGTTCAAAGTTGTTGTCACGAAACCTGGAGGGAGAAGGGACAACTCAAACAAATTCGCGCTCTCTTATTGGCTAACTTGTAAAAAATGTTTGTTGGGTGGCCACACTAAGGCGCGTCGCGTTGTAACAGTCGTGGGAACAAGTGCCAGTTGATGACGAAATCCCGCCTCCGAGACAGGAATGAGCCCACGGTGGTCGTCGCTGAAGTTGCTAAGCAACATGACGTGTTTTCTCGCGCGATTACTTTCGGTGTATTCGCGAGTTCTCGTGCTAGTTTTTGATTGGATAAAATAACTCGGGAAACCCTCGAGTGTCTCAACGAAGATTTGCCAAAACTGGAACTTGTTCCCTCGACTGTTTTATTGTTACCATGACATATAAAATACAACCAATCAGAATTCACGAAAGCTGTTATTTTATATTCGACGATAGTAAACCCAATTGCCCATCATGCTCAGCAATCTTATTACCGCCGAAATTTAGTAAGCGTTTTTTTTGTAGTGCATGTTACAATTTCTCATTGTATATCATGAAATATACAAGGCTGGTGTAGGGATATTACATGGTATACCACTCGAAAGCGTTAAATAACTAGTGCGTTAAGTAGCTAGTATATTATACATGCACGTCAATGCTATGCTCAATGAAAAAATATTCCCTTATAACTAATACTAGTTTCTTTTATTAAAGTTTTAAAAGCTAGTGTTGCATCACGAAAATGTGTTCTTAAAATCTTATTTCACCTGTACGCATGTGGGAGGCACATCAGCATCCTTATGATTCTCTGGATCAAGTGATCCAGGCGGGTTCGTTTGTTTACCGGGACATTCTGTTGTGCTATACAACAGCCTCCTGTCGATGTGCTTTATTCTACCACGGCGTATCAGTGGCGGATCCAGGATTTTTCTTAGGAGGGGGTGCACCACTAAGGAATTGCGTAATTGATGGGTGACGTGAGCAGCATACTAGTTACATTAGAAAGTCGAATGCCATCTCTGGGAAGGGGGAGTGGGGAGAGGGGGCTGCACCCTCTCCCAAGATCCGCCCGTGAGTATTAACGGTTTATTGTCGAGCTGTTACGAACTCTAGATCTCATGACAAAATGCTAATTGAAAGTTAACTGCAATGAACTAATGCCAATATCTGGAAGCGTCAAAACCGGCTACTGTGTTTTAATTTTTACCAAGGAATAGCAGGATATGCCTCAATGTTTTGGGTCATGTTGGCCTGAGAATTTTGCCACGAATTAACATTCAATGAAAAGCTTTTTACTGACTTTTTGTTACGAAGATAAAGCCAGTATGAATGTGCCCAGGCGAGAAGCGTTAGAAATGTGCATGCCATTGTCGCGACTGAACATTGTCTTTTCTCATTTTATTTGTACGCGTTACATGCCTTATCTTTTGTCACGTGATGAGCTATTTTGCGCTGATCACTAGTAGTCGCCATGGGCCTTAATCACAGGGCGGCCATGTTGAGTCCCAAGGGATTGAAAACTTTTGTTTTGCCACGCGGGAACTCGTTCCCAAACATTTGAACTCGAGGCTCGGGGTACAAAATCTATTGTCTCTGGCCAATATGGCCGCCGTGTGATTAAAGCCCATGTTGTGAAATAAATGATTTATGCTTGAAATAGAAGTCTTCGTTTTGGTTTTCTTAGTCGCTTTCGGCGAGAGCCACGCACATTCAGTTTGTGCTATTTCATTGACACTATCACTTAAAATAAATGAATCATAATGTTTGTTGGGTTTCAGGCCTCTGATAAAAGTACAGCCTTTCATATGGCATGCGGACAGGGATCGCTGGAGATAGTCAAACTTCTAACCAGTCATGATCTTACCATATGTCGAATAACTCTACTTGATATCGAAGGACGGACTCCTCTTCACAGAGCCGCCGCGAATAATCACGTGACTGTAGTTGAATACCTTCTGGACCAGGTTTGATTTTTTAGTGTTTACCTGTTTATTTGTTTGTTTGTTTTATCTTTTCGTGACGTATATCACTGATAACGTGACACGCCACAGTATACAACATAACATAATGTGACATGCGTTATATCATATAACATGGCAAGACGTGGCATGATTTGACATGACACGGCAACAACCGACAACGCTTGACATGACACAGTACGGCATCACATGACGTAATGCCGGGGACCATATATAACTTAGGTCAACACTAGGGACCAGAAATGTCGAGACACACAGGCTGCGCAACGTCGTGGAGACCGTGAGTCGCTGCAACAATTGGCCTCATGTAAAACGAGGAACGCTGCGAGGGAGCGGCAAAATTCTGTCGCAGCGACAAAGATTATATCGCAGTGACAAAGATTTTCACACGAGGCAAGTTGTTGCAGCCTCTTGCGCCCGTGTCTTGTCGCAGCTAGTTACCGACCTTAACTCCAGGGAAGGCAGAGGCATGTCTGCTCCAAAACAGCATCTTTTACCGGGATAGGTCCGAATGGAATTTCCAATGATGATAGGGGGATTATATGAGAGACGTTTCTCCTACACACAACAAGTTAAATCTTGCGAAATCATTCGGCAACCTCATGTACGCATTGCGAACCAATTTTTATAACTTCCTTCGCAGGGTGCCTCAGTGGATCCGCCTGACAGAGCGCGTTGTACACCCCTGTTCAAAGCAGCAGCAAAAGGAGGCGTGGACACTGTTCTGCTGCTGATTGAGCGAGGTGCAGACGTCACAGTTAAAAGTGTTGAGCAGAGGTCAGTTCTTCACGCTGCAGTACCTCATGCCAGTGTAATGGAGCTGCTTTTGAAGGTCTGTGACCATACTGGGTGTTCTGTGATGGATCTCAAAACAAGTAAAAGTTATACCGGTATTTGAGGTTGCAACTTTTGAAGGGTTGTTATTTTCAGAGGGTAGTACGTGAAGCTAATATTGGTGTTCGCAATTTCGTTTCTAATATAAGATTAACCACTTTACAAGATAAGATCCTTCCTCGCGCTTCTGTTAAGACAAAAAATTAAACAAAAGCTCCAGTTGTCTTTTTTTTGGTTCGTCACAATTTTTCTCACTCAATTTTGGGGAGGAAAGATTACGTGAAGAGTAAAAGGAATGTCTGCGGTGTGTCTAGATAATGGTGCTTTCCTGGCTTACCACTAGAAATTTTAATTTATCTGACAATTATCTAATGTGGGTCACACTAATTAAGATCCTCCCAGCTTCGTACCCCGAGCTCGGGACTCGTACATTCTGTAATGCTATTGAGTTTCTACTTTCTGAGCTTAGATAGTATTGGTAATGTGTATTTCAGTGAAAAAAAAAAACAGAATTTCGTTTTGATGTTATTGTAAAATAAAGTAATTTTATTCTGTGGCATCTTAAGTTTGAGACACGCTTTATATATTAGCGCCCACATTTTGACGCTCATCACAAAGTTTTACAGCTTGACTACTCTAAACAAGGCCGCTCTGTCGATTCCCTGCAAATTGAACAGTTGAAAGAACTGAACACAGAAAGGCTGACCGTACAGTTGGGATTGACTAATGTGGGATTGTCTAATGTAGTCAATCCTAATTGCACGGTCAGCCTTTCTGTGTTCAGTTCTTTTAATAAGTTATATTTGCAACCAACCAGGATCCGGTGCCTTTGAATTGTCCGTTGGCCCTTTCTGAAATCAATAGACAGTGTTAAATAAATTGAACAATGCAAGTGCTAAAACGGTTCGTGGCTGCTTCTGCAGTGTGCTCAGATCGCTTATTTGTCTGCCGGAAATCCATCGTTTGCATCAGAAATTTTGATTCGTCAGGTGGCCTTAGTTGGAGTATTCGAACTGTAAATAAGCCAGCTTCGCTAAATTTTTTAGTTACACCCTATTAAATTCCAGGTGCCATCTTCAGCATATCTTATCACTGATAAGGACCACAAAAGTTTTACCCCTGTGCATTATGCGGCTAGGACTGGACAATCCAAGGTAAACAATTTTCATAGACCATGTATCGACAAATACGGTCCTAATTGCTATCACTGCAGGTCTGAGACAAATACTACGTCCTCAAAAGGATAAAATATGATCACCATCAAGTAGTTTATCGCTTTTGTTTCATTGAGGGAGAAAGCGATATCTGGCGAAGTAACGCCCCATCGCAACAAGCAGATTTAGTGCGGAACACACGTTACAAGCTACAATAAATTTTAGCTTCGGAAATCAGCCTAAATGAGAGTGAAAAGATGAGGATATTGACGGACAAACGATACCATGCAAAATGGTTATAAAAAAAACGAAGACTTAATTAGAGCCAAAATGAGCAAACAAAGCTGTTGCTTCCATTATTTCTTTACTTAATTTCTTCTGTTAGTCTATTCGCTACTCGTTATTTTACAATAAGGTATGAACGTGTTGACAAATTAAATTAACATTTTAATTCACCATCACCCCTTTCACTCCCAACACCCTTTTCCGTATCAGTGTTGTAGCCTGTTTCTTGGAGTCCTTCACTGGAATCATACTGCATTGGATTCTGCATAGAGTGCGGAGGTATTTTGGCTGAGCAAAGTGAAATTTAGAAAGTGGTGGTTAATTCGCCATAAAAGCTGTAATGCCAAGTCAATGTTGAATTTCCTAATGTCAGCCTCACATCTTGTTTACTCATTCACAGAACATTTCCCTTCTGATGGCAACAAACAAAGCTGCCGCTGGAGTGACGTCAAACGACTTGGACACACCACTGCATATAGCCGCCAAGTAAGTTGTAAACGGGCACTGTCACGAGTATCCCTGTAAAACTTCAAGAGCCCATGCAATGACGTTTTTACACAACTGGAAACCTGAAAACAGTATTACTATTACTATGACAGTGCAGCTATGAAAGAAGTGATATCACTGTGATGCCATCAGGAGCGATGTTATTAGGCGTCGGGGCAAGTGCAAAGAAAGTAAGACAGAAAAGAGAATCGGTACACGTGTGGAATGGCGTTAACTAAAACAATAACAAATGGGACATAACGCTGTTAGGGCTACAGGGTTACAGAATTAAAGGGCCCCAGTCAGCCTCCGCCATTTTCGATGGCATCGAAATTATGGAAATTGTATGGTGAAGCACAATCGTATTGTATTGCAGTAGGAAGTGTTACTGGAAGTGTTTAAATTACCTTTGGCAAGTTTCTCAAGGGATTTCTTTCGTTTCGACACGATCCGCGTAAAATATAATGCTGAAATTCTCACATGTAAACAATAAAAAAGGTGCGACTAGGACCCTTTAAGAACCGAAGTGGTTAATCTTCTACGAAGGCTCGAAAACAGACTTCTTATATGTGACTAAATAAACATTTTTGCATTCCAGATACGGTTGGTTGCCAATAGTGGAGAGCCTTTTGGTTGGACGAAACGTTCGCATGATCAATTTACAAAATAACAAGGGTTTGACTCCTCTTCATCTTGCTTGCTCAAATGGACACGTCCAAGCGGCCGAGTACCTACTGGCTCAAGGGGCTACTGTAGAAAAGTACGTTTTAAAACTGTCTTTAAAGATGCTACGTCACGATATTCTGAGACATTTTTTGCGACGAACCAAATTGCCCTTAAAACGTAAGAAACCTATAAAACTAATAGTTTACTAAGGACGAAAAACAACAAAGAGGTGATACTAAACCAAAAAGGAACAAGGATGGTTAAGGATGGAGAAGATTGAGACGGATTAGAAGTGACGAATTTGAAAAACAAATGCACAAACCGCGACGTAGCTCCTTCAAGCATTCCGTGCTAATAATTCAAACACAAGTTCGAAGGTGTCCCTTCTTTTATTATTAAAGTGCCACTACGATGAAATTTTCGATATCCATTTTGTTACATTTTCGTTAATAGTACGACTTTTTCAGGTATCTTGCCAAATTTCAGTCCATTACAAACATTACAAGTTGTTTTTTTTGGACTTTTACTTCCGAGAATTTACGGCCGCCATTAATTCTGCTTGTTCCTTGGCTTGGTTGAGAATTTGAGAAAATGACGTCATTTTCTCAAATACCTCACGGGTTGAAATTATAATAACAATTAGTACAGAAAATCCCACGAAAAAGAATAAAAGCTTTGGACGTTATCCTCGTGCAATTTTCTGTACTTGTTGTTGTTATAATTTCAACCCGTGAGGTATTTTGAGAAAATGACATCATTTTCTCAAATTCTCAACCAAGCCTTGGAACAAGGAGAATTAATGGCGGCTGTAAACCCTCGGAAATAAAAGTCCCAAAAACATGACTTCTAAAGTTTGTAACGGGTTGAAATTTGGCAAGATATCTAGGACATTTGTATTGTGCACGAAAATATGAAAATATAAATATCGAGAATTTGATCATAGTAGCACTTTAAATGATGACCAGCATATCATACCCCAAAATGAACTACATTTTTTGGCAAATTGTAGATGGTTATTCTGTACCCCTCACACAGGCGTTTTTCAACTTTGTAAGAAGTTGTATCGTGTAATGTTAATGATAACTCATTAATAGCAAATGGGGGTCACTGAGCTTGTTTTTTAGTTATTAGCACTGAAAGCTAAGATTAAGGGTGTTTTATCGGCTTCGCGGCCGACCCACTGAAATATGAGAACTGGAAACCGTTATCAGCCACCTTAAAATTAAAGTACCTCCCATTACGTCTTGAACAGATCCACCAAAGAAAGAATTGATTCACATGAGTATTTCAACTGGTTATTTAAGTAAAACTTTTCAGAGTATCATCAGTAATTAACACTTTTAATAAAGGTTTATGAGAGTGTTACTCATTTTAAGAATAACGTATAATCGTTTGTCTCACGATGTAGTCACGTGTGATATGAATCGCAACGTTTCGACAGTATAGTATTCATCAGGCGATATGAAGACTAGCAGAGTCACATCACAAGTGACTACATCATGAGTCAAAAGATAATACTTTAACACTCACAGCACGAAAATGGAGATTTACGTTAAATTAAAGTTGACTTAAACCTTCTGAAAGTTGGTTAACCAACTTTACGCTATGACTTAAAGCTTGTTAAAGTTACTTCAATGTTTAAATGCATTTACTCAAGCTTTAATTATGAGTGTAAAGCTGGCATAAAGGTCAGCTGAAAAGGAGGGTAAAGCAACTTAAAACAGACGGTTACGCCAGCTTTAAGTTGGCTTTACACCGCAGTAAAGTTATCTTTTCATGCTGTGACTATCAAACACCTTTAATAGAAAATGTTAACCCTTTCATTTCACTTACATACAGCAAGAGTACTGCTTGTCTTCATCTTCATTATAGCCTGATGGATACAGTGTTCATATAAAAGGCGGTTGTTTGGACTTAAAGGTGGAGTTTCCCGATATAAAATCCGTTTGAGTAGATCTTGACCCCCGGTATCCAAACTGACTGAGTATAGGGCTAGTCATGATAGTCTCTCTGTTTAAGTGCCACAGAACTATTTGAGCTTTGAAAACTCGTTTTCAGGGATCAGCATAACAAGACAGCTTTGCATCTAGCAGCCACCCGAGGGTCAAAGAGATGTGTATCATCTATCTTGGCTAAACACCCGGATTGCTTAAATGCTGTGGATGAAAACAAGGTCAGCCCGGATCCCGTTTACCATAGTTGCATAGTAGAATGTTAATGCGTTGTGCCAAGTAAGATAAGACGACTGTCAAGCCTCTCCAAAAAGCAAAGTGGAAAATTCCACTCCCTGAAAATGTTTTGCTCAGAAGATTACTGATGTCTGTGCCACGGTGCCACTGCAGTGTGTCGTATTTTGAACTCTCTTCTCGATGTTTGGAAATGTGACGAAACACCGTCTCTCTTTTTTGATATATTACTTGAACAAGGGTTAAAACAATTTTAATAGTACTTTATAACTTCGATGTCTCCTGACCTTGTTGAAAGCTTCACAACTGCTGTTGAATACCTTATTACACGAAATTTTCGCAACACATTTATTTCGCGATTTTGGAGGTCGCATATTTCGCGACACTTTAATTTCGCGATTTTGCGAAAATGTTGTATCCAGACTTCTTTAATTTCGCGATTTTACCAACGTTGTACCTAATCTTGACTATTCCCTTCATAATGTGTCAAACATTTCTTGTATTACGACAAAACGACTTTCCACGGGAACAACACTGTATACTCTTTTTTATAAGAATCTTTTCGTAAAAACGTCGAGGCTGGGAAAAGCGAACATTTAAGAGCATCCTAAAAACGGTGCCCAAGGCTGAAATCTGTGCAAAAGCTAATTTTATAATCGTTATGATCACAATGACAGTCACCTTATTTTGAAGTTCTTATGAGACACTTTAATATAATATTGAGCCCTAAAATATAGAATCCAGTTAGTAAAAGTTTATTTGTCAGAACAGAACACAGCTCTGAATCTGGCATCATTCGAAGGACACGACGAGATTGTGATCTTCTTGCTGTCGCTCAAAGATCAAGAAATCCTAATGAACTCCTACAATCAAAATCTTCTGGACATCGCGCTGAATATGGAAAAGAGAGATGTTGCCATGGCAATTGCCGAACATATCAGGTATAGTTCACGTTGACATCACGTCACGTGACTCTAATACGTAACAGGGCATCTTGTATTTGTAGTTTTTGGTTGAATTGTTTGGAAAATGAAACATCTAGCCTCTAAAGAGGCTCTTTAAGTAAAAGTTTGTTACTAGAAACATCAACAGTTTCTTTTTTGTAGCTGGGAAATAGTGACTTAGTTAATTAATATCTTTTTAACTTACTTTTTTTCGCAGGCTTGTGATTCTGTAATACATATTATTCGTTTGGAACTATTTATTTATTTATTGCAAAGTCATACGTTTGTTGTGTCTGATCGTTTAATAACAGCAAGATAATTATTGCAACTAGACAACGAATACATTAGTGTTGAATATGCTTTATTTATCTTATTCTAAGCTTTTTAACTTTAGTTATACGTTAAACACGTTATTGTTAAATTATTCATATTTTTGGTATTAATACATTAACTTATATTGCGAGGCGCAATTGATCATATTTATAGGTTAATTTGCGCCATATAAATGTAAAATATTATTGTTTATCATTAATTATTTTGATGAATGATTGTAAAATTTGAATATATTTACTTTTCCTTAAACCTCAAAAGGTGGAGAGAAGTTTTGTCATCTTCAGCCCCAGGCCCCTTGCTCATGATGCAGGCCCTTGTCATCAAAATGCCAGATGTCGCAGAGGTGAGAACTTCGAAGAGAAAAATAATAAATTCAGGGAAGTGTTGTGAGGTTATGTAATTTATACTGGAAATCGGTAATTGTAAATTACGAATGAATACATCATCAACATCATCATCATCATCATCATCATAATCATCATTATCGTCGTCGTCATCATCGTCATCATCATCTTCATCATTATCTTCATCATCGTCATTATCGTATTCGTCATCATCATCATCACCATCATCTTCATCATCATCATCATCATCATCATCGTAATCATCGTCACTTTCTGCTGCTTTAGATCAACTGGCCTATCAAGGTCTAAGAATTGCGCCCTCTTCCTTTTTATATTTTGATAGAAACTTAAATGTTGCCAAATTTTAATCAAAAACTTTGTCACCTAGCCATGCTACGGCGTGATCGAATTAGTGTAAGCATTTCACTGCGGAAATAAATATTTAAATCCTGAAATTTGTTACGTAATTAGTCCTTAACCTTACCTTCGTTGAGTTAGTAAAGCCCTGATGTGGCATCACACTAACTGTATAGAAATAAAAATAATTGAATAAATAATAGGAAAGGAAAAATATACTGAAATGTTCTACAGAGCAAAAAGACAGACTCATTTAGCTCGATAAACAAAAAGAAAAAAATAGAACAATATTTTTGTCTTCAGCGAATACTGGACCAGTGTGTTACGGAAGAAGGCGATGAAATGAAACCTGAATATAAGGTAAGCTTAACAATTTCCCCACTTTTTATGTTTTCTTTTTGATAAATTTCTTCGATATGGCAGGACCCTTTTGCGCTTTTGTTAAAGATTTTGCTACTGATGCTCTCGAATTAAAATCAGCTCAAATTGCATATATCAAAATGAATGGGAAACTGCTAAGAATATATGACAGTTTCACCTACAAACAAAATCTAGAAGTACGTTATTCAGCAAAGCAAACAGTACCGCAATATAGTAAAAAGTGCTTAATAATCACGGACAAAGTTAACACCCACTTCTTTGACTTATTTAACAATACCAAATGAGCGTATTTCACTATAGCTATCTTTTCAAAAGTGAGATATTGTTTTTAATAAACAATTTTAAAACAATGCATTTTTTTTAAAAGGATGTATCACTCAATTACCGTGTCCAAATGGCAATTAACCCATCAAAAGCTTCGTCTTCTGTCCTAACTTTCTATAGCGCTTGCAAAAGTTATTAACCTGGTACCACACGAGTTTTGGTAAACTTTGGGTATGAGATATAGCTTAAAGGCCAAGGTTGAACGTTGAACTTCATATGAACCTAATGCAATGAGCAAAGATAATAGCTATGGCTATTTTGTATTGCATGTAAGTTCCACTCATGAGAAGTCGTTTCGCTCATCAAAATACAAACATATTGAGCCATTCTAGCTCAACCAAGCTCACGCCTCGCCGAACGGTATTCGGAAAAAGAGTAGGATTGGCTATAGGAAGTGTGAATCATGATCACTTAATTATATGACTGCATTTTTTCTTTTAGATCAAAAGAGATTTAACTATAATTCAACCAAAGTACGTTCCGAATCCCAAGAACGACCAGCTGGTTGTATTGAAGGTAATTTGTTCTTGTGTGCGAGCAAGCGTAAAACCTGAATAATCTCTATATGATCATCCGTGCAGACGAGAAAATTTGAACGCATGTGGCTGCAGAGTTATAGATCGAGTTTCAATTTAATGTCCCAAAACCAAAACCGAAGTAATTACGTTAGCCAATCACAAAGGACGGATAAAATCCAGTACACCAATCAAAACTCAAAGTAATTACGCGTAGCCGAAACAAAGGGTGGGGGAATGTACTCCCGTGAGTCATGATAGGTTTTGGTTTTACTGCTGATTGGCTGAAAAAGTGGCGCGAGATTTTTAAACCAATCTATGAACGTAGTAATAATAATTACTTTCGACACTTAATTGAAATCCGTTCTAAGTGCATACGTGCGAATTGGGAACATACTAGTTAGCCTGCTATATGATAGGAAATTGAGGAGGAAAGGGAGTGCCTAGCTATAGGACTGAGGTGGTTTTCACTCACGTGATAAGGCGGCCATATCGGCCTAAACAATTTACAATTTTCGCATTGCCCATAATACACCTTGTTTACCCCCCAAAATTTGCATAAGCATTGTCTTCCGATTCTCTTCGGGACGACTGTAATACCCAGAAGAATTGGGAAACAAAGGTTATGCAAAATTTTGGGGGGTAAACAAGGTGTATTATGGGCAATGCGAAAATGGTCAATACAAAATTGTTGCGCAAAATTTGCATAAAAATAGAGTTTAAAGGAGCAGTGTCGCGGCATTTGAAGTCATTTTCCCATTTACTTTCAAATAGAAGGAAATCTAAAAGTAAGAGTTTTCTATTGCCGAAAAACACCAGTGGGATAATAAAATGCTGAAATTATACAAGGATTGTTTCAAATGAGAACGATATAGACCGATTACAAACTGCAAACTTGAAAATGCTTGCCAGTTTTTTCAAGATGAGTTTCCGTGACGTAGCTCCTTTAATTCCCAAAGGAGAGAAAGTCTGTTGCTCCAGTCCACCAATATGGCCGCCGTGACATCACGTGGAAACGATCTATAGATAATTGATAAGCTTATTGGGTCGGTTTAATTCTGTGTATTTACTCTTTGGTTTAATAGAATAGTAAATCAAGTACGGATTATACCTTAGTTTAAGGGACTTTAATTTGGCCCTTCTAATGACAGAAAGAGAACATGTCTGACCCATCAGCAGTCGTGCTAAAATAATTTTTTGTTTCTCTTCTTCTTCAAATTGTTCGTTTTTACTTTTTTTAATTCTCTTTGCCAGACTATGGTGAAGTATCGCCGCGATAACTGTCTGACACACAAAGTCGTTTTCTCTCTTATGCATATGAAGTGGTAAGTGGACTCATTTAAATCAAGTAAAGTTTTAAAGCTTCTTGAGTCATCTTGCACGAGTTAATTTTCCTTGCAATTAGCAATACAAGAAACGTTTACTTTCCAAGTTGCCAAGTCTAAAAGCCCCTTTTTGTTACCTGCAATATGCAACAAAACATTGGTTTGCACAACGCAGCTGCGAGACACGTTTCCGCGTGAGATACGTACCAGTCAGAGTTCTTCCTCCGTTCACGCCCGTGAAGTTTGGTCTAATAATTTACAGTGGGTGCATTACATTTCAAATAGTCATAAATAAGTCAAAAAGATTGAACCTCCCATACCCTTTGCAATCTTCGTTTAGGTTTTAGCAAACTAAAACATGGCAAGTTGTAAGGAAAATTGCCTTGTGTAATATGGTCTTTACAAAGAAAGGTCTGACTTATTTGAAATTTTACTCTAAAAGCCTTTTCTTCTCCCTGATTACGTGTTTTTAGCTATTGTTCTAAACTACTAACCATTGGATCATTATCGATTCCTATGAGGTAATCGCCAGTTTGTCAACGACCTTCAGTTACTACTCATTAGTGGCTGTTAAGATCAGCCAATCAGATTGCAGCATTTGTGTTAGCATACAAGTAGAATTCTGCCAATACGAATTAATTGATTTTGCAGGAAAAAGTTTGGCTTCACCTCACTCATGTTCAACTTATTGCTCTACCTTACGTACTTACTACCGCTGACCTCCTTGGCTTTGTACTCTCGAGACAACGAAAGGAAATTCTGTGCCCCGAATGAGACAGTAGCAAGGAGGGTAACTGTGATCTTAAGCGATATAGATCAAACTAGTGTTATGCTTTGTTAACGAGTTAGGCCACGCTTTATATTTGGTAATATCTGTTTTTGGTGTGAATAGCAAACTAAAACATGAAAATTTCTCTTTATTTACTGCATAACAAACAGATATTTCATTTAATTCTTGGCGTTTCCGCAGTCCACGTTCTTCACCAAATTTAGCCAATCAAAGGCAGTCAAGTTTAGTTTAGTGCAATTCGCTTCGTTCAATTATTCCACTGTTAAGACCATCAATAATGCTATATTTTTTCCTGCCTTTCTTTTCCTATTCAGCTGTTTAACAACGTGTTACACAACGCTGCGTGCCTCCACCTTGTTTGTCATATGCCTTTTCTGACTTTTGAGAGCTCAAAAATTAAAAACATCAACATCTTCAGCTTTATAGTTTGTCCGTAAATCTGAATCTGATTGGTTCGCCTAATTTTTACTTTGTAACAATTAGACTACTCGGCCTCGTTATCTTTGAGCGAATAGTCGAAGAAGCGACTCTTTGCGACTAGTTCTAGGATCGATTGGACGTCTCACTCATCAAGCTCCCAGGCTACAATCTTGGACAAAACTAGTTGAGACAAACAAATATTGCACCCTATTTGAGAATGCCTTGACTTACAAGTAAGTAAAAAATGTTTAATCCCCCTCTCCCCCTGCTCAATGTTGTCTCGTGTGATTTAAAATTCACTCGGCTTTGCTCTGGCAACACAGAAAAATAGCCAACATTGAAATGGGGGAGGGGGGGGGGGGCGGGTTGGACAATAGTGGTACCCAAATTGGTGGTAATTTGCAGTAGTGTCTCAACAGTTTTGTCCAAGATTGTAGGCTACAAAATGAATCTTTCGCAATATATTATTGGTTTCTAATGTTGAATTACGCTGATGTATCTTTTTTTAAGCGGTCTTACGTGGCAAATAGCTTTTTTTATGTACAAGACGGAGCGATACAAAGGCAATTGAGCTTAGAAACGGCTACCTATACTTTTAATATTGATACTTCAACATGCATGCACTAAAAGTATTTTTCATTTTCAAAGGATTACATTGCAGTTGAAAAGTTGCCTTCGTCGAAGTCAAACCCAGTAAGTAGAGATCCATATGACAATGTGAGAAGGGTAAATTATCGTTAACTGGGTAAATTCATATTCACTTCATTGAAAACTGGATCCCTGGATAATGCAATTTAAGAGTTTTCATTGGTTTAGTCACCATGGTATATTTAACAATTATTCCACTCGCGCTTGTTGGATATGAGATGGTAGATAGCGCCGAGTTGGCTATAACCATCTCATATCCAACAAGCGCGAGTGGAATAATTGGTTTGTTAAAAATGCCCAAAAAATAACTGTACAAACATTGCGAAAAATGCATTCTTTTATGCGTACATCCACTATATTTTTTGGTCAATGGTATATGCGCTCATACACCATTGCCTCTAAACCAATCAAAACTCAGCAAATGCAATATACCAAAGCTAGTTTTTAATAAGAGCTAATATACCATGTGGTTCAAATATGGTAAGCGTGCGCGTTAACGAAAACAGGCGGGGAGCCCAAATATTGTATTTTGTTGTTGTTGTATTTCATAAAATAATTATGTCGTTAAACTTTGTTGCCCTGTTTGCGATTTTAGGTCATTCAAGTGCTGACGTATTTTGTAATTGTGTTCGCGTTGGTTCATTTGGCACGGGAAGTCGAACAGATGGTTAAAAGGGTAAATTAAATGGAGTAAAATATATAAATAAATTAGAAAATTATCCTGTTTATAACATACTGTAAATTCGTGATTCTCATTGGGTTTCGAATCGTTGGCCATTCGATCATAACAGAGCCTTAAGTTAAATCTCCTGCGTGCAATGATTGCACGCAGGAGATTTAACTTTTTTTAAAATCCTAGCATTTAAGTTCTTATGCATAACTTCATCTAGTTAACTTATCATGCAATTGTTTTCTTCGAGAGCCAGTCAAACAGGTCCATTATTAAATATTATCGCCAAATCGAACGAAATCTCCAAAGTTAAATCCCCAGAAAGTTTTTCATCGAAATTCAGAACTGAATAGAAGAAGACCAACAATGAAGCCTTTCTCTAGGCCACCTGATTTGTTTGTCTATCTTAATTTTCTAAGCACTCTTCGATTTCTTATAGCACTGCGTTTCATTTCCTTGCAGCGAACAAATTACTTTTCAGCCTTTTCAAACTACCTAGAGCTTGCTGGGTACATCACTACAATGCTGTATCTACTACCCTCTTTCGACTGCAAGACTGGCTGGCATATTCAAATGGGAGCGGTTTCCATGTTCTTTGGATGGATGAACCTAATCTTATATTTAAGAAAGTGAGTCATGTTTGTATATCACTATTGCTTACTAGGTTATGTTTACACAGGGCCGAACCGGACCGGACCGGACCAGATCGTCTTCTTTTTACTTGGAACCATTTAGAACAGATCGGGTACTTCCACGGGATCTTTATGGAACCGGTCCAGTACGAATCCAAAATGGACCTGCAAAACAACAGGTCCCGTTCGGACCTGTTCCAAAAACTGTCCAGTGTAAACAGAACGCCTATCCGATCCGTTGAATCGGTGCCATGTAAACATATATAATTTGGTTTTATCAACTGGGTTGATAATGTCAATTCGCCACCGTAAAGAGATTCAAGTGCTGACGTTTCGAGCGTTAGCCCTTCGTCGGAGCGAATCAAGGAATTGTGCGTCGTGTGTCTTTATATACAGAAAGATGGAGCTTCGCTATTGGCTGGTGCCTGGTAACGTGAAAGTTTGGTTTTATCAACTGGGTTGACGAAGTTTTCACGTTACCAGGCACCAGCCAATAGCGAAGGTCCATCTTTCTGTATATAAAGACACACGACGCACAATTCCTTGATTCGCTCCGACGAAGGGCTAACGCTCGAAACGTCAGCACTTGAATCTCTTTACGGTGGCCAATTGACATTATCAACCCAGTTGATAAAACCAAATTATATTGTTATACTTCCCACCGACGCAGCACCACAGTTTCTTTAGAAACTTACCCCCTCTATCCATGTAAACATAGCCTTAGTTTGGGATTTCGTGTCTCGTTTATTTTTTTACCTTTAACCCTTATGCATGTTTACGCCACACTGTCTACTTTCGAAGTCTCGCTATCGAACTGCAAACTTAAAAATTGTATCGCGAACAAATTCCCAGGCCATAACCATAGACAAAAAAGAATATTCAGGTGAAAACTGCATGAAAATAATTCGTGTAAACGAGTCCTGTTGTTACATTTTAAGCTTATGACTTTGTCAAGCAAATCTCAATTTTAAAAAAGTGGGGAAACTTCTAGTTGTGGCCTTTGTCTTTTAAAATTTGCTCTGTTTTGAGTATCATATGAATTGTGATTAACAATGCTTTCTACCTATGTAAATTGTCACCATAAAATCTTTTCTACACTACTTTTTTCTTGTTTAAAGCAAAGCAAGTTCAAGGACTTAGACTCTCTTTATTAAGTGTCGTACCTGTTTCTATCTTTTTTTGTAGGTTGTCATTTTACGGGTCATACGTCATTATGTTGGCTACCATGTTGATCACCCTGTTCAAGGTGCGTCTATTAGACTGTGTTCATACTTGGTACCTGGAAATGGGGCCCACGAATGATTTTCTCTGGGCACTAATGAGAACACACTATTTTAGGCAAGGGCACCGTGCCCTGGGGCACTTGACAGCACTTGTATACTTTGATTTCCCAGTGTCGGTACTATTTTTCAGTTTTTTCAAGGTGGCATCAATGAACACAGCTTTAAGGGTCCCTGTGGAGGGTTTGTGCCATGGAGTTGGAGCTGCTCACTTCATGCACGAATCGCGGACAACTTTCACCATATAACATTACCTTGTGGTGCGGCTGTCAGGTTTCGAAAATGTCTCATAATCCAACGACATTCATCGTATCGTGGAGGGCAATCGGAAGAAAGCTGCTGGCTTGATTTACTCGAGACAATTCATGTCGTTGATCTGTCAATTTCGACAGGATTGTACGGACGTTTACTGTCGAAATCGGTCTGTATTTAATGGAAATTCTTCCTGTTAAAGTGGCTTAGTTGTCATGAATGTTGTCTTCAAGATCAAATAATGGAGAAACTTGAAATATTAGTTTACCAACTACAAAAACATCCCCAAAAAGTAGCAATACAGAGAAAAGAAACAGGGATGGTTCAGAATGAGAAAATGAGAAAGACTGAGAATGATTTTAATGGACAAATTTGAAAAATTTAGTCTAAGCTTTCCAAGATGTGTCATCATGGCAGAGCTTCTTTAAGCTTAACTTAGTAAATTTTCTGTGTTATTGTAGTGAACTAATCGACCACATTTTTCCACGGTCTTACTGCAACCTTATAGACCATAGAAATGACGCCATAATATATTCAGAACCTTGCAGTGAAACAACTCGCTTAACGGCTCGTGGTCGGCTCCACTTGAATTTTGGACATTATTTTATAACGTCATTTCTATGGTCTATAAGGTAGACCATGGAAAAATGTGGTCGATTTGTTAATTTTGCACAGGTCTTGGTGTTATTCCTATTGTTTATCCTGGCATTTGGAACCACCTTTTACATGCTGATTGATGAGAATGTAAGTTTAACTTATCAAAGTGTGCGACCGTCTTAAGTGAATATAAGACAATATCGGACGTAGTTGGTCATTCATTTGATATTATTTTGACACTACTGAGTTGCCTTGTCAAAGCCATGCAGAAGTGAAAGAACTCAAGTTTAGCTGCTCTCTTGGTTCTATCTCGGTAACACAACTCTCTTCAACTCCAAATGGAGCGACAGTATATATCAAAGTTTGGTTTACAAAAAATTGTCTTTAAGGTAGCTGATCATGTCAAGTTTTTTTCGCTTCAGAATTGCTTAGGTCAATAAGTAAGATTTACATGAATTCTTTACTATTGGAATTGCTGGTTGACTGAATATTTCAATATGGTAAAAAGCTTTTATACCTTACGCCCTTGAGTCCTTGGCCTCCAGTCCTTGCACAAATTTCGAAACAGAAGATATTATTTGTTCTTGTCCTTTTAGAGCTTTATATCGGCAGGTCATACAGTGCCTTTTAGTAGTAAGGCTGGAAATGGTGCATGACACTTAAACAAAGTTTACTATTACTAGACTTACTTCTTGCAATGATAAGTTTCCATCTATTATCCACCAAGGTTTTCGCGTTTATACCTCCAACGGCACACGTTACGTTATCCGCAACTAGGGGACAAGGATATTTTCGTGACGCCGTGATCCGTTTTTTTGTGCTCTGTGAATCGCGATTTAATAAAAAACTGTTCCGTGAATCGTGATTGAAGCGTATCCCGTGAGGCATGAAATGCAAAAGTCCTTGGCTGTGAATCGTGGATAGATAATAAATAAATCGTGAATGTCTAAAGCTGAGCTCGTAGCTGAATTTCACTGCATTGTGATCAGATTTTCCGTGACCTAAGTGAATTTTTCGTGATTCGCGAAATCGAAAATTTACTATCGTGATTTCGTGACAAGACCCCCCCCCCATTGCCCCCACCCCCACCAAGGAGCTTGACTCGCCCCCGGATAGTGCTCGAATAAAATTAATTTTGTAGCCTCTCGTGGTACAAAATTTCGTTTCTTACTAAACATTATAACTAATATCATTGCAGGAATTATTCATCACCCTGCCTCACTGGTTGTTGACGATTTTTGTAATGACACTAGGAGAACTGAATTACGCCGATACCTTCATGCCTTGGGAGTTTCCCTTCTCTGCTCTCGTCAACATTCTATTTGTCATTTTCGTCCTCGCCATGCCTATTATTCTAATGAACATGCTGGTAAGGCAATAAATGAATTTGTCCGCAAAAAACTTCATAACTTTATTTATAGCCGCCACATATGTTTTTAAAACAGGTTTTGTTTCTAAGGGTCTTTTTTTTATATGGAAGAGCTGAGTTGTCCCTGGTAGTAGTCCCTGTTGCTACAATAGAAACAAAGCTACGTGAATTTAATACAAGCTTTTGAACGATATTATTTTCACCTTTATGTAATTTTTGTAAAAAGGAAGTCGAATCCCTCGAACATCAATTTTTCTACTGTAAGTGTAGGGTGGCCTTTTGGCAAACTCTTATTTCTTGGCTTAAAGAACATAATAATTTTGTAGAGACCGTAACCGTTACAACAATTTTATTCGGCGAGTTTAGAGAAACCAAAGACAATATTATTTAAATCACCTGCTACTCATGGCAAATGCAGACTGAATAATATTCCATCTTTCACCCACCGTTTATATGAAAAAGGTGTACCTGCTAACCAAGTCAAATTTGATCCTGTATAATTATTTACAACCCTTTTTTAAATATTAAAATCGTCATGTCTCCTTTTTCCTTCGAGTTCTGCTCGTTCCTTCCGCTACTGTCGTCTTTGCTGAGTTAACTTAATCAAATTAATCGACCACTTCACTCTGTGAAAGGCATAGGTGCTTTAGGAATTCCCTCCATCCCTCGTTCTCTCTGTCTTGTGGCTGTCTCTCCAACCGTTTTCAGTCGAAGCATTCCTCTCTCATCTCTTCTTTTCATTTACCATCGCCAGTTGCATTCTGGGATTCCCTCTCTAGCTCTTCCTTTTCGGGTTCCATCTCAAGGCCTCCTTGATATTTGGTTTGCGCAAAGTGTTACCCAGCCAAGCCCAGCGTCTTCTCTTGATCTGCAATTCCATTTTCTCTTGTCCTGTTGTTTGCCATAGGTCTTCGTTTGGGATTTTACTTGGCCAATAACTTTGCAGAATTGTTCGGAAACACTTATATGGTGACTTTTTTTCTCCAGATTTCAGATCAATTCGAGAGAACTCATTTGAAATTTGTGTTGAATATGCGAAGTTAAACGTTATGCCTTAAAGTTTCGACACCAATGCTGGACTTAGACAAATGAAAGCTTCCCTTGTCTTCACTATTCTTGCTGCAATATCTCTGTCTAAACCACCATCCACCACAACCCTGACCCCATATTCTAACTACTAATCACCAACTTCTAACCCTAACCGTGACCGTAAACTAACCTTGTGCCAATGTGCCTGGTTTAGTACATGCTATTTTGAAGCAGCCAAAGAGGCATCTCCGAAATTGTCTATTGCACTCTATGGCCCTCTTGTGAAGCATCTTTGTGTGATCTGTAAGCTAGGGGCATTGTTCCTGTTTTGTGTTCTATTCTTCTTGCAAGCCATTCATGTGAGAACTTGGAGACTTGCTACCAGACCAATCTATTATGATAATTCAGACACTGGTTATGTCGGGTCACGATAAGTACCCATGTATTTTCTTCTGTTTCTAAGATGACTGAGTTTTTCCCCATATTAAACAGGTTGGTCTTGCTGTGGGTGACATTGACAACATTCAAAGGAACGCCACCATGGACAGATATGTTATGCAGGCGAGTTAATGAATCAATATAGATTTAAGGTCGCTCCTCATATTGTTTAACTACCGCTCGTGGGCACTGTTGATGCAGGCATTTGAGATTTGCGCGCGCGAGGTGTCGCAAGCTCAGGCAAAACTGAAACGGAATTATGTTACACATTTCAAATGAATACGAAATCCATAACAGAATTTCTAGGCTAGATAAGACTGTTTAAACTTCCAAGCATTATAAGTTTGTAGATTTTCTTCATGGAATTTCATCAAACGCCCAGCGTCAGCAAAGTTCGTGGTTCTAGAGTTACGTTGACGCATGCTCAAATTACAATCCTAGGGAATTCCCATTCTCGTGACGTAGTCAAAGTTTTCCCTCAGGAATAAAAAGTGCCATATTTAACTGTAAAGGCCAGACATCAGTGCATGTCCGTTGACAACTCAAATCAACGAACATCCACTGATGAAGGGCGATGCCCGAAACGTCTAGCCTTAACTGTTAAATATGGCACTTTTTGTTCCTTAGGTAAAGCGTTGACTAACAATTATTTGTTACAATATATGTGGCAAAAGTCCATCATCACCATCATCATCATCGTCGTTATCATTATCGTCTTCATCATCGTCATCGCCATCGCCATCGCCATAACGGTTATCCTCATCGTCATCTTCATCGTCATCTTCATCGTCGACGTCGTCGTCGTCATCATCTTCATCATCAAACAATGAGTTTTATCTTATAGAGTCATTGCCCATTAAGTTTAGTCATAATTATATTTTTCTTCACAAACAGATCGAGATGTTGCTGGAAACAGAGGAACAGCTCCCTCGGTGGCTTCGTAAACATGTTCAGTTTGAAAAACATGTCGAATATCCAAACAAAACGGCACCATTAAAGACGCGGGTAATGTTACTGATAATATTGATTCTGCATGATGCTCGCTATAATTTCATAAATAGGAGATACAAATCTTGAAATATTCTTTGTTCAATTGAACTGACTGGAATCTAATTCTTACATCGTACATCGAGTTTGAGAAACAGACAGATTATATAAGCTTATATGTAATTTCAATCATTTGGACTAATGATCCAATTGCAATTACAAAATTTAACTAACTTAGAGCTGCGTCACGATAATTTAATTTGAATTATTTTTCGACAACCTAAATAACCCTTAAAATAATAGTTTGCTAAGGAAGAAAAACACCAAAGGAGTGATACTAAACCAAAAAGGATCAAGAATGGCTGATCATGGAGAAGATTGAAACGGATTATAAATGACGATTTTGAAAAATTTAGGCTAAATTTTTCAAAGTGCACGAACGATGACGTTGTATCGACATGGCGAATTATGAAGCTTACAAAGCCGTTTGCAGCAAACTAAAGATGACAAGTATTCTTCTTAGCTTGTGTGAGGGCCGGTGCCCTTGCTTTGGACAATTGATCGAGCGGTCAAACCCTGACTGGTGATGTTCGTGCGAAAGGTTCTTTCAGCATCATCCATCGTCTGGCAAGTTGTTCGAAGGCCGATTAGCGCTAACCCGAGGTTAAGTGTTAATAATACGGGTCACTTTTCTTTTGTTCAAAAGCAATATCTCGGACAATTTTTTCTATTATTTTTAACGCATCCAATCGTCAAATTGTATACAAAAAGAATTAAAATGAATTTGCTTTTTTTAAGGTTTCATGTTTGAATTCAAATTTCGCACTAATGACGTTAACCCTGGATCAACCGGCGTTGAATAACCTGGCGCTGGAGTAAAAGTGGATAGCGGTTCATTGTTGAGAGAAACTAACAATTGATTTTGCAGTATCAGTCTAATACAGACTAGTAGGGTGAGTTTCAACTGAGTGTCCTGAAATCAAAACCAAAGTAATGGCTTTGGCCAATCACAAAGAATGGAGACAATCCAGTGAACCAATCAAAACCCGTTGAAACTAAACGTAGCCGACACAAAGCGCGGGAAAACGTGTACGCGCGAGTCACGATTGGTTTTGGTTTTACTTCTGATTGGTTGAAAAAGTGGCACGATATTTTTAAAACAATCACTCAGTGTAGAAATGCAAAACCAAAGCAATTCGCTAATTGCTTTTAACACTCAATTGAAACCGTTCTATCACCCAAATACAAAAGTCGCTTATGTTTTATGATGTGCTACACATAAAAGGCTTTAACATCTGGCTCTTCTAACGTTCAAATACTGTGGCATTTTAGCTGTACGATGCCATCTGCGGGTTTGGTCATCCGGGAGGTGATGATAATGCGGAAGGTGAACAAGAAGTTTCTCCAGAAGTCGTCGAGATTAAAACAAAGCTAGAAGAACAGGAAGCGAAGTAACAAATTTTGAATGGTTATTCAACCTGATATTGGTAGATAGCGCCCCGTTGGCTATAACCATCTCATATACTATATCCAACAAGCGCGAGTGGAATAATTGTTTTATTAAAATCGCCCAAAAAATATTGTGCAAACATTGCGAAAAATGCTTTCTTTTACGCGTACACCAACCATATTTGTAGGTCAATGGTATAAGAGCTCGTATACCATTGTATCTAAACCAAAACTCAGGTAATACAATATACCATATTATACAGCGACAAATATAGGCTGCAGAACAGCCTGTTTCAGGCTCTTAGTGGTCTGAACGGGCTAATTAACTGCAGACTGACAGGAAAGATCACAGGAATAATGCTCTGGTAATACTTAGCTTCTTCTGATCTGTCCTCTTCCAACTAACATAAACAGAAGCTGTGCCTTTAGTATTTTACATTAGGTCAATGAAACGGTTAATTTTATTGTTATTCAATACTGTCTTTTTCCCTTTTACTTTATTAGTTAATTTCTGTTTGCGTATATTTTTGGAATTCGGCTATTAAGGCATGGCCCGCCTAGATTAGCTTTGCGAGTTGCGGGCATGCCCTTTTTGTAAAAGGTAATTTCTAAATTATAAAGTGTGGAGTGTGGATTATATTGTGACAGCAACAGTTTTGCTACCAAAACGTGTGGGGCAGGGGTGGGTGAGGGGGGGGGGGGGGGTGGGAAATGCGCACTCCCCCATGCCTCCCCCTTGCTCCGCCGCTTATGCTACGGCCCTGAATATCCACCTAAAATAGTGACTGAGAAACATTTCAATAGCACAGCAAACCGGGTAAGATTACAAAGGATTGCAATATTATGGGTTTGGAAAAAATGTTATGCTAAGCAGTTTTCAAATTCGAATATCTTCTGTGCGGTAACTTGGCATAATGCCAGGACGGAGATATATGTTTATAATGAAACTATGGTTTCTTATCAGGTTCATAGTGTGCTGTTTATCTTTTTTTATTTTGTAGAATCAATGAAATCTCCAATATGTTAAGAAAACAGTCCGAAATGTTGGAAAGCATTTCCGAAAATTCCAAAAGAGAAAAAGAGGAACATGAAGACCAAGAAAAAAGAGGCGCGCCCAAGAAGATGTTTTTCCTCTAAAGTCATCGTATCGTTAATGGCGTTCAAGATTTTCCGTAAAACAGTCATTTTACAGTGTTTACTAAGCATTATCATTTCAGTTTGCAAAAAACCTAATATTTACTGTAAGGAATAGGTCCAAGCTATAAACGCATTGCCGTGGCACATTCAGGGGTGAAATGACTCCGATACCTCCCAATACCTCCCGATACCTCTCGATGCCTCCCGATACCTTCCGATACCTCCCGATATTTTCTTTGAAAAATTTATTTTAGAGATTTAGAAGCAAAGCTAATTTTTCATTCTTCACCCACCCTTTATCCCTCTTTAATCAGGAAAAAGCTCACGTCACTTAATTTCCGTGCTTCAGCAACAGTTTCAACACAACGATGCTATCACTGCTGTCTTCCATTGGTCAACCGTGTCATATGAGTCAGTCACCTGTTACCTGTTCAACTGTTTTACAAAATAAATAAACAGAACACCAAAGAGAAATAGTGTTTTAGTTTGTGCTATCAAATAATTATCTAAAATATTGCACGAAAAAAAAAATATTGGTTTGCTGAGCAGCAAACAAGAAAAAATTAACCACGTATGAAAACTGGAGAAAAATAAAGAGTTAGAAAAGGATTCAATACAGATAAGTGAAAACTAGAGGTGTAGTGTGGTGTGGTGTGGTGTGGTGTGGTGTAGTGTGGTGTGGTGTAGTGTGGTGTGCTGTGGTGTGGTGTGGTGAAGTGTGGTGGGGTGTGGTATGGTGTGGTGTGGCGTGGTGTGGTGTGGTGTGGTGTGGCGTGGTGTGGTGTGGCGTGGCGTGGTGTGGTGTGGTGTGGTGTGGTATGGTGTGGTGTGGTGTGGTGAAGTGTGGTGGGGTGTGGTATGGTGTGGTGTGGTGTGGTGTGGTGTGGCGTGGTGTGGTGTGGTGTGGTGTGGCGTGGTGTGGTGTGGTGTGGTGTGGTGTGGTGTGGCGTGGTGTGGTGTGGTGTGGTGTAGTGTGGTGTGGTGTGGTGTGGTGTGGTGTGGCGTGGTGTGGCGTGGTGTGGTGTGGTGTGGTGTGGTGTGGCGTGGTGTGGTGTGGTTTAGTGTGGTGTGGTGTGGTGTGGTGTAGTGTGGTGTGGTGTGGTGTGGTGTGGTGTAGTGTAGTGTGGTGTGGTGTGGTGTGGTGTAGTGTGGTGTGGTGTAGTGTGGTGTGGTGTGGTTTAATGTGGTGTGGTGTGGTGTGGTGTGGTGTGGCGTGGTGTCATGTGGTGCAGTATTCTTGGTTTTCACGTGACGTCATAACATTTTAAAAACAAAATTCACTGGGCCTGTTTTATTTTTTATTGTTCCCACCTGAAAGAAATCCTAAAAATATATTTATCCACAAGTTTCCAGCTAGATAGTATCCTTTGTATTTGAAATACAGTATGTTGAATTTTCGAGATTTCCGCCTTACGTGACATCACGATGGCGCCGTGGCAAAGCTGTCGCGCTCTAAGAAAAGGTCTTCTCAAAAGTTTCGCAGGTTAAACAGTCCAGGTATTAGGAAAGATGTTTATGTGTATATACACTAGATCGTGATTAAAGAGAAATCGCTTTCATAGCAAAAGTGAAAGCCACATGTCCATCTATCTTCACTAGCTTAGTGCGGAGCTGTGTGGATTGAAGTGGTATGGTGTAGCGAGGTGTGGTGTGTTGTAGGGTGATGTAGTGAGGTGTAGTGTGGTGACGGTGTGGTGTAGTGTGGTGTAGTGCGGTGTAGTGTGGTGTAGCGAGCTGTAGTGAGGTGTAGTGTGGTGTAGCCAGTGAGGTGTAGTGCAGTATAGTGAGGTGTAGTGTGGTGTAGTGAGGTGTAGTGAGGTGTAGTGTGGTGTAGTGTGGTGTAGTGAGGTGTAGTGAGGTATAGTGAAGTCTAGTGTGGTGTAGTGTGGGGTAGTGAGGTGTAGTGAGGTGTAGTGAGGTGTAGTGTGGTGTAGTGAGGTGTAGTGAGGTATAGTGAAGTCTAGTGTGGTGTAGTGTGGGGTAGTGAGGTGTAGTGTGGTGTAGTGAGGTGTAGCGAGGTGTAACGAGGTGTAGTGAGGTGTAGTGAGGTGAAGTAAGGTGTAGTGTTGTGTAGCCAGGAGGTGTAGTGCAGTATAATGAGGTGTAGTGAGGTGTAGTGTTGTGTAGTGAGGTGTAGTGCGGTATAGTGAAGTGTTGCGCGGTATAGTGAGGTGTAGCGAGGTGTAGCGAGGTGCAGCGAGGTGTAGACAGGCGTAGTGAGGTGTAGTGAGGTGTAGTGTGATGTCGTGAGTTGTAGTGAGGTGTATGGCGGTATAGTGAGGTGTAGTGAGGTGTAGCGAGGTGTAGCGAGGTGTCGTGTGTTGAAACTGGGTTTGCGACACTTTCTGCATTATCTTAGCGTCCGTTTGAATTTTTTCCTCGTTACAGGTTTTCTCGTTGCTCCGTTAGTCGGCTTAGTAACACCCGTTTGTAAGTAACACATATATTATTGTTCCATGTATTTAGCTATTAAATTTTGTATCCTCATTCATGGAGTCCCCCGTAGCCCACGTGGTTGCACTTGACCTGCTATGCAGGTCCGAAGGGCCTGTGCTCGATGCCAGTCGGGGGACTCATTTCTTTTATTTTATTTATTTTTTGTCGTTTTTATTTATTTTTATTTGTTTTCTTGTTTTCTTCCTTTTGTTTCGTTTTCCTGTAATTCGGAGCTAAGTTATATTCTAATATTTATTGACAAAACATCGTCAATGTTTTTTAAAGTCTTTTTTAACTCATATGTTTACCACGCGTTTAATGTCAGCTCAGTCCCACACGGTGATATAAAGGGTTAAGAGTCATTTACCACTTATTTTGTTGAAACTGGGTTTGCGACACTTTCTGCATTATCTTAGCGTCCGTTTGAATTTTTTCCTCGTTACAGGTTTTCTCGTTGCTCCGTTAGTCGGCTTAGTAACACCCGTTTGTCAGTAACACATATATTATTGTTCCATGTATTTAGCTATTAAATTTTGTATCCTCATTCATGGAGTCCCCCGTAGCCCACGTGGTTGCACTTGACCTGCTATGCAGGTCCGAAGGGCCTGTGCTCGATGCCAGTCGGGGGACTCATTTATTTTATTTTATTTATTTTTTGTCGTTTTTATTTATTTTTATTTGTTTTCTTGTTTTCTTCCTTTTGTTTCGTTTTCCTGTTACTCGTGCTAAGTTAGATTCTAATATTTATTAACAAAACATCGTCAATGTTGTTAAAGTCGTTTTTAAATCATATGTTTACCACGCGTTTAATGTCAGCTCAGTCCCACACGGTCATATAAAGGGTCAAGAGTCATTTAGAACTTATTCATTGAAACTGGGTTTGCGACACTTTCTGCATTATCTTAGCGTCTGTGATAGATACCACAAGAAAAGAACCTTCTATGAGGCCAGCAATGTATGCACTGATGAAGTAGAACGCAGTCCGGTGACATTTATGGCGCGAAAGTTGCTTCGACCGTTGAGTATTTTAGCAAATAGTCATATTATCAAAGTAAATAAGTTAGTGATTTATATATTTTTCGTTTTTAGGTAATTTTTTTTATTTTTCTGTAGTTTTAATTTTTCATTCTATTGAGTTTTTTCCTCGTTACAGGTTTCCTCGTTGCTCCGTTAGTCGGCTTAGTAACACCCGTTTGTCAGTAACACATATATTATTGTTCCATGTATTTAGCTATTAAATTTTGTATCCTCATTCATGGAGTCCCCCGTAGCCCACGTGGTTGCACTTGACCTGCTATGCAGGTCCGAAGGGCCTGTGCTCGATGCCAGTCGGGGGACTCATTTCTTTTATTTTATTTATTTTTTGTCGTTTTTATTTATTTTTATTTGTTTTCTCGTTTTCTTCCTTTTGTTTCGTTTTCCTGTAATTCGGAGCTAAGTTATATTCTAATATTTATTGACAAAACATCGTCAATGTTTTTTAAAGTCTTTTTTAAATCATATGTTTACCACGCGTTTAATGTCAGCTCAGTCCCACACGGTGATATAAAGGGTTAAGAGTCATTTACCACTTATTTTGTTGAAACTGGGTTTGCGACACTTTCTGCATTATCTTAGCGTCTGTGATAGATACCACAAGAAAAGAACCTTCTATGAGGCCAGCAATGTATGCACTGATGAAGTAGAACGCAGTCCGGTTACAATTATGGCGCGAAAGTTGCTTCGACCGTTGAGTATTTTAGCAAATAGTCATATTATCAAAGTAAATAAGTTAGTGATTTATATATTTTTCGTTTTTAGGTAATTTTTTTTTATTTTTCTGTAGTTTTAATTTTTTTATTCTATTGAATTTTTTCCTCGTTACAGGTTTCCACGTTGCTCCGTTAGTCGGCTAAGTAACACCCGTTTGTCAGTAACACATATATTATTGTTCCATGTATTTAGCTATTAAATTTTGTATCCATATTCATGGAGTCCCCCGTAGCCCACGTGGTTGCACTTGACCTGCTATGCAGGTCCGAAGGGCCTGTGCTCGATGCCAGTCGGGGGACTCATTTCTTTTATTTTATTTATTTTTATTTGTTTTCTTGTTTTCTTCCTTTTGTTTCGTTTTCCTGTAATTCGGAGCTAAGTTATATTCTAATATTTATTGACAAAACATCGTCAATGTTTTTTAAAGTCTTTTTTAAATCATATGTTTTCCACGCGTTTAATGTCAGCTCAGTCCCACACGGTGATATAAATGGTTAAGAGTCATTTACCACTTATTTTGTTGAAACTGGGTTTGCGACACTTTCTGCATTATCTTAGCGTCCGTTTGAATTTTTTCCTCGTTACAGGTTTTCTCGTTGCTCCGTTAGTCGGCTTAGTAACACCCGTTTGTCAGTAACACATATATTATTGTTCCATGTATTTAGCTATTAAATTTTGTATCCTCATTCATGGAGTCCCCCGTAGCCCATGTGGTTGCACTTGACCTGCTATGCAGGTCCGAAGGGCCTGTGCTCGATGCCAGTCGGGGGACTCATTTCTTTTATTTTATTTATTTTTTGTCGTTTTTATTTATTTTTATTTGTTTTCTTGTTTTCTTCCTTTTGTTTCGTTTTCCTGTAATTCGGAGCTAAGTTATATTCTAATATTTATTGACAAAACATCGTCAATGTTTTTTAAAGTCTTTTTTAAATCATATGTTTACCACGCGTTTAATGTCAGCTCAGTCCCACACGGTGATATAAAGGGTTAAGAGTCATTTACCACTTATTTTGTTGAAACTGGGTTTGCGACACTTTCTGCATTATCTTAGCGTCCGTTTGAATTTTTTCCTCGTTACAGGTTTCCTCGTTGCTCCGTTAGTCGGCTTAGTAACACCCGTTTGTCAGTAACACATATATTATTGTTCCATGTATTTAGCTATTAAATTTTTTATCCGTATTCATGGAGTCCCCCGTAGCCCATGTGGTTGCACTTGACCTGCTATGCAGGTCCGAAGGGCCTGTGCTCGATGCCAGTCGGGGGACTCATTTCTTTTTTTTATTAATTATTTTTTTTCGTTTTTATTTATTTTTATTTTTTCTTGTTTTCTTCCGTTTGTTTCGTTTTCCTGTTCCTCGGAGCCAAGTTAGAATCTAATATTTATTAACAAAACATCGTCAATTTAGTGTTTTTCATGAACGGGTTCATGTACGAACGTGGGCTCCATAACAAAGCAAATGCAAAAATGTAGCCGAAGAACGCATGTAAAATAGTCGTTGTCGATCGCTAAAATCTGTGACGTATTTGTTGCTGATTGGTCCTTTCCTAATTTCCATATTCAGAGACCCAAGCTTTGGCGTTGTTTGTCAGTTAGTCAGAGAAACGTCTCGGACGGGATAAGACGGAGGAGCCGACCTTCAAGACGAAGTACCGAAGCCGTTAGGGGAAAGGAAATCAGCCTATGCCAGTTTCAGCCCATGGTTAGTATTAATTCCTTCATGTTACGTTCAAGCGAGGGTGATATTTTACCAAAATTACAGGCTTCAGTCTCCAACACGTGCTCTTCCTAACTCGGTGTACGCTTCGTGTCGAAGCTCAAATTAGCGCGCGGCGCAACTTACGCAACGACTAAAACTAACATTAAAAGTAAGTGTAAGTTCCATTGGAGACGCTTAACATTTGAGCATTAAACAAGCGCTTGACTTACTATTATGACAACCGTCAAACTTTGTCTTGTGCGTGCCGACGCATATTCATGTTTTCGCTATGTTGAAAAATTCATTGAGAACAGTACGTTCATTAGTAAAGAGATTAAACTCTTGGCTTGTTTCTTACGCAATGTTTATTCATTTTATTTTTAAAGGAAAAGGCCTGAAGACAAAGTCAACAAGAAACGAGATGGAAAGAATTGGAGCAAGAAAATGCCAGTCTTAACTTGAAGGAGGAAGAGATAAGATTATAATTTAAGAATTTTGCTTCTTTGAAATCTTTCCGTTTAGAAATGGCAGTTCGGTAGGATCTTTAGGCTCATTGTTTATAGACTAAAACAGTTTAATTGCTAGGAGTTTGGCAATTTGTTCACGGCTAAGATAATTGCATTCGAGCGGGAGAAAGCAAACTTAAATTATTCTGCCATATTTGTCGGAAAGGTTTTGAGAAGTACATTGTGTTGTTATTTTAAGGTGGTATTGCATGTTGAAATCAAGCCGTGATAATAGTTGGCTTTTGGAATCGTGATCATGTCAATCAAAACATATTGTGCCAAAATACACCTAGGTGAGAAACCAAGAAAACGCTGCAGCTTTAGAATTTCTCTTGTGCAGCCACGGAAATTGATTGTTTTAAAGTAGAAAATCATACCATACTTACACAAGACTAAGATAATTGTTTCTGAGTCGTATTGACCATTCTTGGTAAATTTTCAAAAAATAATCCTTTTTCCCTCATGAATTTATCATGTGAATTGGATGTGGTGAAGATCAAATCTTGCAATTTGATATTCTTTCTTTCTTCTCTATTTGGAATCTCGAAAACTCTTGCTTTTTTCAGAAATAATGGAAAATTGTTAAAAGATGAACGATGTTTAAAATGATGTTTTTGAGAATTTGAATTGGTAAATTCATTTAAGTCAATTTTTCGTTTTAACAATGATATAAATTAAATTTTTATCAAGACAAATTTGAACATTTGTTGACATGATCACAGTAAATTGTAGGCTTTCTTTCTAACAGCTCGTTTGTTCTTATTTTATTTTTGGAGAATCGAGCCCTCGCGGAAATTATTAGAGAAACTGTGCAATGAACATGCAGTGCCACCTTAACATAACTTTTCAAGAGAATGTTGGGTTTCTGAAATGATCATTGTTAGCATGCTAAAACTGAATAAGTTATCGGTCGGTATTATTTTGCTGAGACGGCGTTCGGTTTTTCACTCTATTTGGGAGGGCAAATATATGCATCGAAAATCGTTCAGAAACCTATTTATTCTCTAGTTATTTTTAGTGAGGCTATAATGAACTGTGTCTGGTTTGAACCATAAGTTAAGGTCGCTTCGAAAGACATAATCACACTAGATCGATTGATTCGTCTGATGCTTCAATTATCATTGATAACATTCGTAACAGACGAACATTTTTATCGAGCTGTTTTCTTGACTTGCTTTGTATTTTAAAGATGTCCAATTATCATTGATCTTCCAAAATCTTCACCAGCTGACAAATATTCTTTTTTCGTACAGTGTAGACCCGTCTTTTACTTTGAAAGATGTTCCTCCAATTGTGACTGATTTTCCAAAATATTATTGGCAGTGAAAAAACATTATTTTTCTTAGACATGCACTACAAGATCTATTGCTTTTGCTACTAAGTGCTACTGTGATGAAAAAAATGTTGTTCTTGTTCTCTTTCGATTTCGATTTTATATTTGGCAAGAATGCACCATGCCAATTATCGCCCCTCAATTTTTAAAATAAGTCCGTTTTTTAAGGGACTATTTATTGTTTAAACTGTCCACCATTACCAGATTCGACTTCAGTCGAGTTGCATTGAAAGGATTGGATCGAGAGAGAAAATGACGTCATCGACTCACTGGTTTATTTTTGCAATGTGTGAACGCAGCACTAACTTTTATAAGCAAGTTGCTGTTTTGCATGCCAAATGTACTGGTTCACACAGTGAACTTAAAATGGGGAGCCGATGACGTCATTTTCTCTCTCGATCCAGTTCTCTCAATGCAACTCGACTGAAGCCGGATCTGTTAATGGCGGACAGTTTAAACAAGAAATAGTCCCTTAAAAAACGGACTTATTTTAAAAATTGAGGCGCGATAATTGGCATGGTGCATTCTTTCCAAATATAAAATCGAAATCGAAAGAGAAAAGGAACAACATTTATTCATCCCAGTAGCATTTTAAAAATGTAGCACCAATTCTTTCTTTCTTCTAGGTTATTATTGCTATCGTTCGAAATTGACAAATATTTTTTTGCTGAAAACTACAAAATATAAGAAGTTCTTCTTGATAACCAGACACAAATATTTATAGCCTCGCTGGGTGTATCAGAGCTCTCTTCAAGACCATTTTCTGAATGCTACACAGGATTTAGTGCAAATATTTAAGGTGGCTTACAATAGTTTCCAGCATATTCCAGCTCTTATACTTTGATGGGTCAGTATTGTCGCTCTTTATCAGTTGATGCTGCAATATTAGTATCAAATAAATGTCCAATCATTGGAGAACAAGTTGTGATTATTTTCATGACATTACTGGTTACCATAGTAACATTATAACCTGTTTAAAACACTCTTGATTTAACATCAAGTGCTTGTGACTAAAAAGCTAGCTTGGTGATCCCCAATTTTTATTACTGAATTTTGATCAGCGTGCTAAGATACAACTTTTTGCAAAGCTAAACAAACTCCTAGGAACGGTTTCAGAGGCATCTGAAATCGTTCCTAGGATTGTTGTTTTACTTTACAAAAAGTTGTATCTTAGTGTGCTGATCAAAATTCAGTAATAAAATTTGGGGGTCAACTCGCTCGTTTTTTTGTTATAAGCACTTAAAGCTAAATTTAAGAGTGGTTTTAACAAGTCATGCTGTTGCTATGGTAGACAGTAATGCCACGAAAATAATTACAACGTGTTCACCAATAATTGTGCATTTGTTTGATACTGATATTGTAGCATCAACTGATTAAGAGTGGAAGTATTTACCCATCAAAGCATGAGAGTTGGAATGTGTTGGAAACTTTTGTGAGCCACCTGAAGAAGAAAATTGTTTTAAATTTTTGACTAAAACATTTTACTTCTATTAAATGGTTTTCATTAAATTGGGCCGTAGATTTCTTTTGATTTTACGATGACATTTTGGCTGTTTTGATCTGTGTAACGAACCGAAATGAATGGTCTTGAAGTTGCTCGATTTAATTTCTAGAAGGTAACATGGTGAACCATAAAAAGTTCGTTTCAATTGGCTCACATTTCTTCGGGTTATATTTAATGATTTCTAACGAGGCTAAAAAGTGACGGAAATAACAAAACACAAGATAGAAACTTTCGCGGAAGGTTTTCTTGAAAACTGTTCAAGTTTATGGTTTGCCTTTGCTATCTTCTTGAAATGCATTGCATGATGATATCACGTTAAATAGTAAAGCCTTGAACGGCGAGCAGCTAGAAATCTATTTGCAGAAATGAGAGGTGCAGGTTAAAATGACGACAAATGCAATGTTTCCACACACGTGTTTGAACATTGAGGCGATGGGGACATTTTAGAAACGCTGTATTCAAGGGAGTTTATAAAGTTGGGTGTCAAGTTACCCGAAGATATAAACGTTCTTGAATATTTCGATTTAGAAATGTTTTCACCATCTCAATGTTGTGCAGAAACGTTGCAGTTGTACAAATTTTAACTTGCTCTTCTTATTTTGTTAATAGATTTCTGGCTGTTTGTTGTTTTAGAGCGAACTATTTAACAAGATATCATCATGGAATACACCATCTTGTTCACAAAAAACGGATGTTGTTTTTGGCGGGAAAAGTTTAAAGGTAACCTTGTTAAAATTTTTGTCAGAAAAGTTGTCAGGGGAAACGCTGTGCAAATTTTTCCAAATTTTCCCGCCAAAAGACTTAGTATATATAGGATAATTTTTTCTTGACACCTTTGTAATTAATAAATTGATTTTCAATAAACTAATTATAGAATAATTGTGAAGTTAATAAAAGAATCGAAAGAAGACTACAAAACGTGTTTGAATTATTACTTTTATTGTTGTGGATCAAATACTTTAATATTACAAAGTATATCAATAAAAGAAAGCTACGAAATATGTTTGAGTTATTTCTTTATTGTTAAGGAATACTTAAATAGAAAATTAAAAAAAAAAACGGCGCATGCGTATTTTAGGCGCCCGTATTTTTTCTAAGTCTTTTGGCGGGAAAAATAAAAAAATTCAAACAGAGTACATGAAGTATACAACAACTTTTTTAAAAAAAAATTGGCGCATGCGTATTTTAAGCGCCCGTATTTTTTCTAAGTCTTTTGGCGGGAAAAATAAAAAAATTCAAACAGAGTACATGAAGTATACAACAACTTTTTTTAAAAAAAAAATTGGCGCATGCGTATTTTAAGCGCCCGTATTTTTTCTAAGTCTTTTGGCGGGAAAAATAAAAAAATTCAAACAGAGTACATGAAGTATACAACAACTTTTTTTAAAAAAAAAATTGGCGCATGCGTATTTTAAGCGCCCGTATTTTTTCTAAGTCTTTTGGCGGGAAAATTAAAAATTTTGGCATAGGTTTATTCATAATAGTATATTTCAGCCGTCAAAACAATGTTTACAAAACGTTTAATAAATAGTAACATTGATTTTGAATGACACTAAACTCAAAGCAAAACGTGAAACTTTACAAAAACGGCTGTCCAAATTCGACTTAGGAAAAAATATGGTAACAAGTAAAAGCAACTTGACAAACAATTAACTTTTCTTAAAGAGAACGTTTTGGAAAGTATTTTAACAAACGGACAATTCAGAAATTATCAGAGAAAAACAAGCAGCAAATGGTACATTCTAAACACGAAGGCGCACTATAAAAATTTCTTTGGGAAAATCATAGACTAACGAAGTTCACAATACGGGAACTCGGTGTATCTTGCGTTACACTGGCGACCAATTAAATACAAGAAATTCAGCATTTTCCAAACAGCTGAAATCAGAAAAATCAAAAGTACAAAACAACTTTTGGTACTCTTTTTTTGTCTCAACAAGCCAACAGAGTATCAACATTCGTGTATTTTCAAAAATTCCCGCATAAGGCCTTATTGACATATTGTAAACAGGGACAGTGTAACGCAACAACTCTGATACTCAAGAGTCACGCACATCTCAGTCACACAATCCCACAAAAGCTGCAAAGTAAAAATTACGGAACATTCCCTTGCAAATTATCTGGTGTTGTTCTTTTCATAGTGCGCCTTCCTGGTTTCGATTTAATCCAGTTTGGAATAATCTTCACAGCCGCATTAGACCCTATCTTACGTCCCGCTCTTCGGCTGAAATAAACTATATCAATCTGTCTTACTTTGCTCCCTTATGTAGTATTATGTCCAATGCCTTGTCTTCATTGTCGCCTTCAGTGTCTTTATTTTGTCCATGGCTTATCCTTGTCTTTGTCTTGATCTTGATCGTGGTGTCCGAAATCCTGAAGAAATAAAAGAGCTATTGGTTAATTACACTGAAATACTTTCCAAGTACGGAGAATCTCAATTAAGCAAAGATCCAGGTCAAAAAGCTCTTTCAAAATCCACAGTTGTATATTAGCAATATAATTTATAATATAAATCCCAAGCTCTTCCCTTTGCTTTTCTCTTACTGCCACGCTTTGGTACAAACCACAAGGAGTTAAAGCTTTAGTTTTTTTTTATATTTTGTTTTGTCATGCACGTGCCAGGTTTTCTTTGCCCTCTCCCATGCCCTCGGATACAGAATTCATTTGATAAGGAATTTTGCTGATGATTTTTCTTTATTCTTGTCGCCTGTTTGCTTGTAAACTATCAACAATGAAAAGGAGAAGAAACTAAGGATCGTAGGAAAGTATTTAAAATATATGCCTTTGTTTCATTCCTTATGCGTAGTATTAAATTTTCATTATTTTGTTCGATAATTTAAGGTAGCTCTGAATTATGAACCTCGTGTCGCATTTTAAAACAACTCCTCAGGAAGCTGCACCTTAATATTACAAACGTATCTTGAAAGTATCTGAAAACGCATGGTTGAGCTTATTTTGAAGATAGATTCTTCGTAATGATAGATTCGTAATGACGTTACTAAAGTAATCTATAATGTCGAAATAACGGCCAAGTGCAACGATTATCCATTAAAGCACAATTTCTGTAACCTGTTGTGAGCCACCTATACAGCCACAGGAACCACTTGGAACCATAGTACTGGTTTCCAAGCCGACAGTTACAGGGGCACCCAACGAACAAGCTATGGCAAAATTTACTCTTTTATCCAAATAAATGAAAATATATGATATTAAAACATTGGCAAGCGTTCTTGAGTGTTGCTGGGAACAATTTATCTGTCCGTTTTTGCCAGCACATGATTCATAATTTTTTCCAGCCAGCAATTGGAGCAAACAACTAACGCGCGGAAATGGAGAGGAAAACCGTTGAAATCCTCTCTCCTCATCGGATGTCTCAACGAGATTCAAGCTTTCCTCGAGCAGCACTTTCAGTCGCCCATCCGAGATTCAATCACCCGGTGCAAAAGTATTTTTTTTTTTTCAGAGGGAACTCCCACGAGAAAACTGGGGAACAGAAAGTGAGGAACAGACTAGTTTGCTGCCCCAGTGGTTATACGTTTCGTTAGTCAATAGTCTGTTTTTGTTTTGCCCATTCTTCATTGAGTTTGACTAAAACAATAAACCAGATGAAGGCAAACTGGAACTAGAGAAACTAGCAAATTCTAAACTTAGTTGTCACAAAGGATGGTGAGATCAAAAAAACAAAATATAATATATCAGCCAAAATGTTAGTTAAAATTTCAAGCCATCTGTCACTTGCCAGTAAGATTGTTGGGAATCGAAACATGATTTGTCAGTTAAAATTTCAAGCCAACTGTCAGTTGTCAGTAAGAATGTTGGAGATCGAAACATGATTTGTCAGTTAAAATTTCAAGCCAATTGCAACTGTCAGTTGTCAATGAGGATGCGGAGTTCGAAACACGATTGGTTAGCTACAATATTTTAAGCTTTTTTGTCAGATGCAGTGTGAAGATGTTAAAATCGGCTGATAATTTTCCATACTAAAATGTCAAGCGATCTGTCAGTTGTCACTGGGGATCTTGAGGTCAAATACATGTTGTCAGTTAAAATTTCTTGACATAATATGCCAAGGACATTGAGATCAAAACACGATTTGTCAGTTAAAATTTCAAGCGTTGTCTAATTAAACTTCAAGTCATCTATCAGTTGTCAGTAGGAAGGTTGGAGATCGAAACATGATTTGTCAGTTAAAATTTCAAGCTATCTATCAGTTGTCAGTAAGGATGTTGAGATCGAAATATGATTTTTCAATTAAAATTTCAAGCTATCTTTCGGTTATCAGTGAGGCTGTTGGAGATCAAAACATGATTTGTCACTTAAAACTTCAAACCATCTGTAAGTTGTCAGTAAGAATATTGAGATGGAAACATGATTTGCATTTGTCAGTTTATGTTTCAAGCCATCTGTCAGTTGTCAGTAAGAATGTTGGAGATCGAAACCTGATTTGTCAGTTAAAATTTCAAACCATCTGTCAGTAAAGATGTTAGGATCAAAACATGATTTGTCAGCTAAAATTTCACGCCATCTGTCAGTTGTCATGAGTTGCCAGTTTCAATTTAAAGCCATCAGTCAGCTGTCAGTAAGGATGTTGGATTAACTTGGAGATCGAAACACGATTTGTCAGTTAACGTTTCTAGCCATCTGTCAGCTAATGAGTTAGCATGTTGGAATCAAAACATGATTTTTCATTTTAAATGATTGCAAGCATCCGTCAGTTGTCAGTAAGGATGTTGGGGGGAACGAAACAGGATTTGTCAGTTAAAGTTTCAGAACATCTGTCAATTATCAGTGAAGATGTTGGAGATCAAACCATAATTTGGCAGTTAAACTTTCAAGCCATCTTTCAGTTATAAGTAAGGACATCGAGACATGAGTTGCATTTGTCAGTTAAAGTTTTAAGCCATCTGTCAGCTGTCAGTAAGAATGCTGGAGATCAAAGCATGATTTGTCAGTTGAATTTTAAAGTAATCTGTCGGTTTTCATTGACAATGTTGGAGATCGAAACATGATTTGTCAGCTAAAATTTAAAGCCATCTGTCAGGTGTCAATAAGAACGTTGAGATCGATACATAATTTGTCAATTAAAGTTTCAAGCCATCTGTCAGTTGTCAGTAAGGATGTTGGAGATCGAAACATGATTTGTCAGTTCAATTTTCAAGCCATCTGTCAGTTGTCAGTAATGATGTTGAGATTGAAATAATGATTTGTTGTTTTTAAAATATTTAAAGGAACACTATCATGTTTCTGCGCATGCGCCAATGTTTGATTTTTGGACAGGATGTCCTGAATTCAAAAGATGCGAGAAGTGTTTAGTGCCAATTTGTCTGAAATCGAGAATTTTTGGCGTTGCTTCTTTCTCCTGGCAGCTTTCGGAAAAGTTCCGAAAATCGGAAAAAGACTAAAAAGAATTGGAGCCAAGAACATAGTAGGTTTACGTAAAGAAATCGATCCACGAGACTTGAAAGAGCCTGAAAGCTGATCTTGTTCTTCAACACGGTCTTCAGGCACGCTATCTGGTTCTTTTCTGCTCAGGTATAGGCTACGAGAATGATACCGTTATAATATTATTTCTTTTCTCAGTGGAAAAGGACAAAAAAACTGAAACAGCTTTTGACGACCCGTGCGTGATATGAACAATACCCGCGATTCACCAAATTTCCGGAGGACATTTGGCAGATTTAGGCTTGTTTTGAACCGTGATCTTACTGTCGCCTTCTGCTTGTATGGCTTTTGCTGTGTTCCGTAGATGTACCAGTCAGTACTGCTTTTATCTGCCGTTTTACATGGACAGCCGACACACTTCTTCCCTGACTTGGTCGAGCAAGTTGACTTGCGTGTAACGACAATACAGCTCTCCAGCAAAAGCGCACCCGACAAGATCGGCCGAATAATTACATAGCGATGGAAAGGCAATAGCGTGCGATGAAATAGAAATATGTTTGTTTTCTTCGACGATGTCAACTTGTTCATACTGCATTTTTTTCCGTTTTTTATTTCTATCTGCGTTGTATCGGTCTCTTCTTTTATGCTGTTCGAATAATAAAGAACGGCGGATCACGCAGCGAAAACAAATATTCAAAGTGACAGTTCTATTGTTCTATAAAAGGCAGTTGGCGATCGCGCGTGCGCAAAATCGTGTTACTGTCCCTTTAAAGCCTAAATCTTTTCATTCTTTTTTGAAGAAAATCTTGTATAGCTCTTTAAAGTCTGCACATTTCCCCATTTTTAGTGTTCCCATTTCAATTTCCCATTCCCCGATTTCCCGTTTTAGTAACATCCCATCTGTCAATTGCCAGTAAGAATGCTGGAGATTGAAACATGATTTGTCAGTTTGTCAATTTCAATCCATGTATCTGCTTTCAGTAAGGACCATGAGATCGAAACATAATTTTTCAGTAAAAGTTTCAAAACATATGCCATTTTTCAGTAAGATGTTGAGATCGTAACACGATTTTTCAGCTAAAATTCCAAGCTAGCTGTCAATTGTCAATAAGGATTTTCAAATTAAAACATGATATCGATTCGCCAGTTAAAATCGGTGTCAACAATCGGTGTCCTACATTGTAAGCCATTAGGTGTTACGCGCACGTGTTTAATGAATTATTTAATTACTTCCTTATTTGAGATTAAGTATGTTATGTCGCAATGGAAACATGATCTGTCAGTTATCAGACAGGATGCTGAGATCGAAGCAAAATTATTTGTTAGTTAAAATTTGTAGTCATCGATCTATCAGATTGCAGTAAGGGTTTCGCGATCAAAACACAAAAAATCACGAAAATGAATACACTTTTCAGTGTAATCTCCATTAATCAAAAGCTTCATATCAAAGTTAATTAAGATATCCTAACCTTGAACGACCAAGAACGTGTTAAGATGTTAATCTGCTTGTTTCTTCTTTCTCGGTCAATATACATGAACATCCGGTACGACCATGAAAAGAGGTGACGAAAATAAAGAAACTCGCAAGATAGTAAAAAACAACACTGTCTAAAAAATAGCAATGAGTGGACAGAAACTAAGTTTCAAGCTTGGGGGGTTGAGCTTTTTGACCTGGGTAATGAGTACAGTTAGACTAAATCTAAAGTATTATTCGTGCACCTGAATACAGAATGAAGAAGAGGCGCCTTCCAGTTGGCAAGTCCACGCACGCGACAAATATCCGACTTTTACTTTGGAATCGAAAAAGAATGAGCGTTTCCAAATAACCTTGACGGCGAACTTTGTTATGTAACACGGAATAATGTAAGCCATTCTCCAAACTGAATGCACAGGTACACTTGCAAACTACATCATTAAAATCAAAAATACTGAAATCGTGACTGACCTGTCATGACATAGATGTATGACTCTCGCAACTGATCTTTGAGTGATCCAGTGACGTCACTTTATGGCTTCTCAGTGTTTGCCTAAAAAATGAAATTGAAGGGTCACTTCTATTGTCTATCTATATTTTAACTAATAAACTACAACGTTCTTCGTTTTCTCTTCAAAAGAATTGAACCTATAAAAAGGAACGGTATTTCAAAATATGATCGTTTGAACAGCTCCTTTTTGTATCATTAAACAGTTCTGTAACAGTTCTTAAACCCGTGGGAATGATCAACTTTCTGGTAATTCTGATAAGAGCACTATTGCAAATAGATAATCTCAGAGACTCCAAAAAAAGAAGGCTAAAAAGGTCGTGAGGTTGGCAAATTTTCATCAAAAGGATTCCAACTGTTAACAATAGCTCCGTTTACAAAGAGGTTTGCTTATACTTCCGCCATTTAAGATACTACAAAGAACATTAACTGACCTGTTGTATCTGACTCTTCATCACTGAATCCTTTAGAGCTGTGTTGTGGACCTTTTACGCGCTTTGCCTGAAAATAAATAAGAATATTCTGATTAGTGATGCTGTTGGCTCTTGAAAGTAGAACAATATAACCGTAACCCGCCCTAAGGATCACAACTTGAATTTAAAGCTACACCAGTCGGGGGAACAGGAGCCAGTTTTGGCAAATCTTCCTTCAAGCACTCGAGGAGTCTCCTACTATCCAATCAAACACTGGCGCTAGAGCTCGCGACAACACAGAACGAAATCGTACGAGCAAACGCGTCATATTGCTAAGCAACTTCAGGCACGAACACCGCAGGTCAGTCCTATCTCGGAGGCGGGGGTTCGTCATCAACTAGCACTTGTCAGTCCCCCGACTGTGCACTGCACTATTTCAAAATCCAGAAAAACAAAAAGGTTTCCTCATAGCATTTCTCGTTGCTAATGATAACTGCATTGAAAATGATAACATATCGGGGACGAAATCGTAAAATCTAAAAAAAAAAAATCTGTCTGAAAAAGCGCTGCATCATAATCGTGAAGATTGGAGAGCCTAGTACAGGTTATTAGCTCGTGATCGAACTTCATGAAATCATCATAATGAATTTGCTTTTAGTACAAAAGTCTTAGTATACATGTACATATAACTCACTTACTTATTATTACTTATCACGTAATTATTGCTTCATATTACTCTAGGTATGTAAATATGTTGCCTTGGTGTTTTCATTAATTAAAAACACTTCGGTTCGTTGCAAGAGAAGAGTCGTTCTTTTATAAGAATTACTCTGCTCTTGTTTTGAATTAGTCGAGATGTACTCCAAAAAATATCTATTTAGCTCAACTAGATGAGTAAATAGCTCAACCCATTTACTAGAAAGCACAAAGCTTTGATTACATACCACAAGCAGTTCAATCGGCCTCTTCAAATCTTCAAACTGCTCACATGTGCGTTCCAAAAGGTTCCACCATCAGAAATGTCTGTCTAGGACATGTTGGGCAACGATTTTTCCAATGAAGGAACGGTATAAAGCGAATCTGGAAGAACGAAAGCCAAGAAGCCGAATTTCCAAGTCCCTCGTGCAAAGGTGGCGAAGAACATGAATAGTCAATGAGTGCAAAAAATTTGCAATGCAAATACAAATCAAGGTTTAACTAGAGTGAAGATAAAGGAGATTTGGATGCTATCGACGGAACGGACAAAAAGGGTACAATAAAAGGTGGCGTATTATAAAATAGCTGAAAAACTCATTTTTCATCCAGATCCACATATTTAACTTCTCATTTTATTACATTGATAATAAATTTATTCCATTTATACGCGTTTGATCTTGCTACAAATTTTGAGGAAAGAAAATTACGAGGAAGCGAAAGAAAAATCACTGGGCTTATGCAGGCAAAGGTTCCTTCTCTGGAGAGATAGCGACGTATTGGCAAAAGGAATTTCTCAAGTTTGATTCAGAACGAGGATATAGCTAAACGGCCAGTAATCTGGGGAGAACGAGAACTGAAAAACCGTTGACCTTACCAAAAAAAGTGGAAAATCGTCTGAAATTTGTTCTAAAAAATGATAGCCTGCAAAAGCAATTTGCCCAACTTGTGTTGTGGCAATTCTCAGAAATAGTACGTGACTTTCAACAGAACACTGTTGTTTTGCTTCTTTTGAAGTTTAAAGCTCATAATTACGGGTAAAAAATAATAAAGAAATAACCTTAGGCAGGGTGCCAGTAAAATTTTTGAGATACTAAACCACTTGACCGCGACCAAACGTCCCAGACAGTAATGTTCAAATAAGTTTGTAAAGTATCGGAGGGATTTTTTTTGTATTATGAACACACGACTAGCCCTTCAGTGAATAAACTTATTTTTGAAAGATTCAAACCCTTAAACATTGTGGACCTGGGACTAATAAGTTATAAATCCAGAAAATTTAAAGTAAGTTTTCAACAGCGAGCGGCGTGGTGTAGTGGTTAAGGCGATTCACTTCAGAGCGGAAGGTCGCAGGTTCGAGTCCGCATGGGGACCCCATAACAAAAAAAAATCACTCGAGTAGAATGGGATTCTGGGTGACACAAAGATTAGAAAGGGGGGCTATAAGGACTAGGGGTGGGGGAAGGGATGTAAGAGCCTACGGGTATATAAAATAAGGATACAAGGACCTAAAAAGATATCCAATAAGAAGGAACTAAGAGGAATACTAAAGTCGTATAAAGGGGTGCAAGCAAAGGGGGTTTAAGTACGGAGAGGAGGTCAAACAAAGCGTCACCTACGGAGGACACGGGGACACCTAAGGACGTCCTGGGGTCAGATAGCCAAGGCGACACCTAAGAGAGGTTAGAAAAGGGTGTTCAAATAGGGAGAGGAGATCACGGGGTCATTCTAACAAAGGGTAGGTTAGAGGGTGAGAAAAGGGGGAGGAGAGCTTGGGTCGGGATCGCAGCGCCAGGTATTCGACAGGGCGGTTACAATAACTGACACGATGTGCTATATCTTAGAAGAAAGAAAACATGGGAAAAAAACTGTATTTTGTTTTGTTTAATGACTTTATATTTAGTAAAAAAATGCATACTGCATTAAGAAATATGACCAAACAACGCTTGTGGTAAAAAAAACTTTGATTTCAACTTGACATTTAATTCCTTTTTCGTCACGCAGTTTTAAACTCTCATCTATGTAAACTTTGCCTGAAGATGTATTTTGCGGCACACGAAACGTCAAGAATTTGAAATCGAAGATTTTTTAACTTTTTACAACATGCGTTGTTTTTTCATGTTTTTTACTGCAGTATGCATTTTATTTTCACTAGGATTAGAATGGTCGATGAATAGGATTGTTTGCGACTTTAAATTTTTACAGTAACATGAGCCCATGACTAGGAGAGTCAAATTTTCAAACTAAGCCGACATCATGGCATTTTTACAGAACAGTCTATTTTAAGACTATCTTTCCCATGAAAAAGCCCTGACAATAAGTGTGAAATGAGGTAACTATCCTGATACATAAGGCATAACTTTAGAACGCAGCTGAACGCCCTTCACTTCAAACTGAGCGATACTCTTCTTCTCGACTGTTATATTTTCTTTCTTCCACTCATATTTGACATCCTTCATGCTGTGTCCATCTAAAACAAAATGAATTTCATTGCTGTTTTAGCCTTCAGTTCAGTAGGCTGACTGCAGTTGTTTCCTGTTTCCTCAAGCGGAAGAGGGCGGTCTGTTAACCGACGCTGCTGATCGTCTTCCAGTATTCTGCTGTTTCTAAGGGATCTTTAAAAACAGCAAATTAAAAGTATAATCATATGTTTTCATGTGTAGTAGATGTTTTGAAGAGGGGAGCAAGGTTAACAACAAGGGAACTGGCATTTCATGAAATACTGTTAACTGAAACAAAACAAACCATTAGAAGCAAAGTTCGGACAAAATATCAAGTCTATTGAATGGAAGATACTACCTAATGCAGGGATACAAAGAATGGTTTTCCAGTGAAAGGACATGTGTCAGACTAAGTCACAATTTTCAGCAGACAAAAACGCCGTGATGCCAGACGTCACATCACAGAATTCCTGGACAAACCGTTGTCAACGCAAAACATTGGTGTCTTTATTGGAAGGCGTAAAAAATTGGCCGGATATTCTGTCCGACTTCCGGTAACTGCTTGAATTTAATCGTACATTGGTAAATTTTGATTGGCTATTGTCCTGTGTCCAAGTGTCATCTGCAGCCCTGTAATGGTTGCAAGCCGCAAAATCAAGCTGAAGATACAATGTAAGTGATCACCAAGTTGAGTGAAATAATTCTACATGTAATAAAAGCTAACAGAGCCACACAATCAAATTATTTTAGTATAATTAAGCATGCACACAATCCAATAGTGCAGGCTGAAGCAGTCCTAGTGTGAGAAAAATACAGTAAACACTTTACAAGGAATTGTATGTTGTTTTCTCACGGGTTTACGTGCAAGACATTAATATTTTTTAAACCACTATCCGCAATCCAGCGTAACCGTTCTTGCCCCTTGTTGATCATCTTATCAAGGAGCTCCAGACAGGCTGCTTATCCACAATGACCGGTTACTTAGTCAATAACTCATACCTAAGCAGCTCGGATTACTCCAATTTGATACTGCCAACGAGATTTTACGACGACTACTCCAACAGAGTGGTCTTGGACAACGTGATCTATCGGTGGCAAGCGAGGTGGGCGCTTGCCGGGGGTGGAACTGGCGGAGACTACACGTCAAACTGCACAAGTAAAGATGTCTATCGCAATGTTGCCACTGTGCTTACCATTGTCCTCACCACGCCAGTGTCCACTGCAACACCAGAGGGTTCATTCTGGACCATGAGAAGAGTGAAAACATGCGTGCAGTCTACAGTTATCTCTAGCTCTTATGCACACATGCAGAGAGATGTCGGCCGATTGACTCCGAGAAAGCCATCAGCGATGTATGTGGATCAAACCAAGAAGGCTTAGATTTGAGTGAGGGCTAGCAGGGGCCACGGCGGATCCAGGATTTTTCTTAGGAGGGGGTGCACCACTAAGAAATGAAGTAATTTTCCAGAATTGTGCTCAGGAGGGGGTGCACCACTAAGGAATGACGTAATTATATTAGGAAGTTGCAGGTCATCTCACGGGGAGGGGGAGGGAGGAAGTGCACACCCCCTGCACCCTTCCCCCGTAATATAGTTACTCTCATGACTATGACAGTATTTGCTAATTGCAAATTTCCTTTTTAATTCAATAAAATCCCACAAGAAAAAGGAACCAGTTAGATTATTGACTGTGTCAGTGGTACAACTAGTATGACCACCTGTTCCCACGCTAGACGTTGGCAAAATTAATATGATATACTCGAGTTACGCTGTGCGACTCGGGAATATAGAGAGCAAACACTGCGCCAAATGAAAACTATTCTGGAGTATTCTAGCCTCAAATACCTAATTGTGATGCCATAGAATCCTAGAGTATTCAAGGTGTACGCAATACGTGAAGTACACCTGGAGTATTCAGGAGTATTCGATTTGAATACGTGAAGTGCCCCTGGAGTACTTACGATTATTCAATATTGATGCACACCGGCCTGGAGTGTCCAATTTGAATGCGGAGAAACAGGCCGGATTCTAACAGGATATCCCAGGTGTATTTCGAATCAGGCGTCCTACGGTATACGAGGCTTGTGCCGACTCGTATTCGAGCGAATTCTGGCCCGAATATTTGGCTTTTCACTCAATTAAAGTGGCTCGATGCGCACCTGAAGTTATTCACTTACCTTGCACCATAATTCTTCTTGCAGGTTTAATATATTTCCTTTTTAGTAGGAGGTGGCAGAAGTGGCTAATTTTCAGTTCATTTCCAAACAATTTTTTGAGCCGCTTCTTCTGGCTACAGTCCCTCTGTGCATGCGCAAAAAATAATATTTATATTTTATTTTTATTTTGTTGACTGCACCAACCTCAACCCCACCCCCGCCGGGAATTCACGCCGTAGATGTTGGCATGCAAATTATGTTTCTATAATTCTTTCTGATACAACTAACTGAGACCTTGGTGACTGCATGGATAGAAGTCTGCCCCGGGGAATATACACTGTGTACCAACTGACTACTGGGCACGCGTCCAAAATTTTTATTGGCAGATTTTTAATTAAAGGAGCTACGTCGCCGTTTGTTCATTTTGAAGAATTTAGCCTAAGGTTTTCAAATCCGTCATTCGCAATCCGACTCAATCTTCTCCATCCTTAACCATCCTTGTTCCTTTTTGGGTTAGTATCACCTCTTTGTTTGTTTTTCTTCCTTAGTAAACTAATAGTTTTAGGTTTCCTACATTTTAAGAGTTATTTGGTTCGTCACAAAAATGATAGATTCAAAATATCGCGACTTTCTCGATATCGTCGACCATTGTTTAGCATTCTATCCTCTGAATATTCTATAAAACGATTGAACACAAAAGAAAATAACAATGGATAAAGAAAACAAGGTATCACGATATTTCTTGTTTACAAACATTGATGTCACATTTCTTTTGATATTCAAATTTTCAACCACGGAACAAAAGAAGTCATTGTTTCAACACCCAATTAGGTTGTAGTTCCATATTAATAACAATGGGCGACATCACGAGAAACATCGCTGTTATTATGTTTCAGCCCGTTGTTGATTAAGCGACCTTTACAGATAGCAGTAAAAGCTGAGGTACAGTAAATTAACTGTGATATCTTAATCAAAGGTATGTGTCAAAGGTGATATTTTTCTCTAAATTGCCTATATGAAATTAGTTAATACCTTGCTGCCGTGGCAGTGAGAATGAATGCTATATAATTGGCTTGGTTTTACACCATCCCACATTAGAGAGAACAGTTGCTGGGGCCTAATTAAAGATGACACCAGTTTCAGCTGCTTGATCAGCCTTGCACTATTAAACTCGTATAATTTATTTCCTGACATCCTCTCTGTATAACATCAAATGATGTATAGATAACGAAACTGGAAAAACGACCTAACACTCCAAGTAAACGTACATAGCACATCATCAGAAGAACGCTGAGGCATTTTGTAGTGCATTTTTTCGAAATGCTAGCTTCTATAACGTTCGTTAAAGTCCCAAACAGCTCGCATAGTTTCGCTCTCTCTGAATATAACTAAAGGCATGCAAAATTCGCACAGGTAGCTTGGGTGCCTTAATTTTACAAAAAAGATTCCCGGACAATTCTTTATTGTTTTCTTTAGTTACAATCGCTATTGCTAATATTTGGTTTGCCGAGCCTTGGCTTGTTAATATGAAGAAATGTTTTCCCTGGTAGAAGGGCCAATACCCTCCATACTTAGCTACACAGGTGAGAGAACTCTCCAGGCATTTCTTTATAACAGGCTTCTGTCTCGGAGGGGCGCTATTTGCCGGAGCAGTGGACCCTGCACGCGAGTCTCACAATATGGAATCACCGTTTCTGCATCCAAATTTTGGACGCAAAGCGCTGATTGGTTAAAATTTGACAGTTAACAATCTAAGCAATCCGTGGGGTTCTTAATTGGCCTCAATTAGCGCGCTTATGTACATAATAAATTAATTCTTGTGCACGGCTACAAAATCGTTGGCTATTTTGACGTTTAAGCTTTATCTTAAATAAAATTCAATTGAAACAAAGTTGCTTTCATTTTTCATTCTTGAATCAAACAGAGTTTTGAGAAGGTCGTGGTGTACCTGATAGAGATATTGTTTATTTAGGCGCCTTGTTTTGTGTTTATAGATTTATCAAATTACTACTGACAGTGTTTCCGAAAAGGGTGTCAGTAAAACGCGGGGCCGGGGCCGGGGCCCCGCGTTTTACTGACACCCTTCCGAAAATGCAAAGAAGCGTAGAAAGCATTGCCAGAGTTCAGTTTGGGAATTTAGATTAATTCGTGCCGTCGCGATGCAAAAATAAATGTCATGCAGTGCTTCACGTGTCTTCCAAGATTAAAAGCTACGCTGCGTATAATTTATTTTTGATTGTAGATTCAATTCACGCTAGTAACGGTTGACGTATCACGAAAAACGGATAAATAGTATTTTGAAATTAATTTTACCCAAAAGATGTAAAAAAGTATCCTCCTTCTATTCCTTAATGAGAAATATGCCTTTCTTTGAATTATTCAACATCGTACGGGTGAGGTTGCATCCCCCTCTCCCCCTACATTTTGGCCAACAACAAGAACAAGAAACTTGGGCAAGGTAACTTGGGAGAAATTTTTGGGCAAATGGTTCACCGTCCCCACCCCTGGAAAAAAAATTGCCCTTACGACTATGGCCCCACCCCTTTCCTGTGTTGCAAACAACCTAAACCACCGGTACGGAGGATTATGTCTGTGGCACGTCCGGGTCTTTGAAATGCTAAATTACGTATTGCACACTCGGCTGTTAACTGTTTGGACAATTACCTGCTACTAATATTGTCTTGCGTGAACCTATTTTTCCTGTTCAGATAAAATGGATGAAGTGGCGATTAACAGTCTTCGTGTTCGTACTGAAGTAGGTATCAGTCCTCACGAGCTGGGAATACTTCAAGAACTCATCATCACCATACGTCTGAGAACATCCACCAAGAAAGCTGGCGAGACAGATCGTGTGGAAGACACGATCAACTACTCTACCGTCTCAAAAGAGGTTCTGTTTCACGTCGAGTGCAAGAAGTATAACCTTATTGAGGCAGTAGCAACCGATGTCGCGCGTATTTGCGTGGTCCGTCATGGCGCGCACTCGGTAAAAGTCATTGTCAAAAAACCAAACGCTATACGCTTTTCTGAGGGTTCGTCTGTAACCATCGAACGGCGCATTGAAGACTTCGATTGGCACCAAGCTCACATATCGATTGGATCGAATATTCAGTCTCAGAAGAATTTGCCAATGGCCATTAGCTTGCTGAAAGAGAAAACTGACCTTTTGAAGTTGTCTCAAGCTTACAAGACCACACCCGTGGGTTTCAAAGAACAGGAAGATTTCGTCAATATGGCGGCTGTGGTGAGGACCAAGCTCGATCCAGCTGGGTAAGAAATACAGTAAAGCCCCGCGTATAAGAACCTAACATTTAAGAACCTGTCAGGCTGAAATTTTCATTTTAAACACCCGTCGCATAAGAACCATATCACGCTGAAATTATAAAATATCCGTTCGTAATTTCCAAAGTAATATAAAGTCAATCTATTATATTTTCTTGTAAATAATAAAATACAGTACTCTGTATGTTAAAGTGCTTACACTATGTCCATGAAATAAAATCTAAATAGTTACTACCTAACCACGCCCACCAATACAATTAAGTGTCTTTTTCTTACCAAAAATTAAGAGGCCTAAAGTAAGAATCAATTTTCTTGTGCGTCATCGGAATGATAGCACTCCAGAAAATCACCACTGGACTAAAAAGTTAGAACCACCATGTACAACATTAGTTTGTCAGCGGGAATCATGCTTTTGGTTTCTTCTATAATTAGTTAACATTTACACTTGTTTAAGATTAAAGCAAGTCCTGAGGCAAGTGGAACACAAACTTGGGCGAGTTCGAGACCCAAACAACAAGAACGCCCCCATACCAATTGACCTGGACATTTCATTCTGGGGTAACATGACGTGTGATTACAAATTAAGCGACGGCTGTGCAGTAAAATCGTGGCCGATCCCTGATCCAGATACGTGTAAACATGCTCACGTGATTATACCTCTAGCCGATGTCACACCAGAGTTCATTCATCCATCGGCGAAGAAGACTTTGAAGGCGATCGCGAAGGAAGTGTGTGGAAGGAACGACTTCCGCTCTTTCTTTCCTGTCAGTCAAGTGTGCTTAGCCAATGAAACCGTTCACTTAAATGGAGTGCAAAACAGCAGTATGCTTACGGGAGCTTTGAAGAGCGGAGGTCTTGCAGCCAAGGAACCGTTTGCCCACGAAACGGATTTAAATGAGTGTTCTGGCCACTCCAGTTCCCCAGTTGCTCTTATAACGGGAGGGGCAAGGCAGCTTGGCGCATGTATTGCCAAACGATTGCATGAAATAGGATATAATGTCTTGGTACATTGCAACACCTCTGGCACAGAGTCCGCGGATCTTGTAAAGCAAATGAATAGGTAACTATTTATCTTCTGTGCCTTTGAAAGGAAAATCCAAACTTTTATCAATTATGAAAAGTAATTTCGAGAACGGACTGTACAAGCACATGCCCGGAGTACATTATTGTTTTTTTGTTTTATTTTATTTTTTACATGGGTCAGTTTGCACGAGTTTTTGACTGGGTCATAGAGGGGAACCCCACCCCACATCGTCACTCTCATAAAGTGATTGACTGATTGATTGATCGATCAATTGACTGATTGATTGATTGATTGAATGATGGAATGATTGATTGATTCATTGACTGACTAGAGGGGGTAAGTTTCTAAAGTATAACAATATAATTTGGTTTTATCAACTGGGTTGACTGACTGACTGATTGACTGATTGGTTGATTGATTGACTGATTGATTGATTGCTTCTTCCGCTGGCTTTTATGCAAGCTAAAGTCCAGTAGTGTGCCATACTACATGCTGAATATTCATCTGCAAATTATTGCAGTGTACGTTTAAATTCAGCCCGACGAATCCAAGGACATTTGACATACCATACTCGGGAAACCTCGGAGAGGATCATTGAAGAGTCGTTAAAGGCCTGGGGACGACTGGACCTGTTAGTAAACAACGCGTCCCAGTTCCACTCAACTGAAGTTGGAAAAATAACACAAGAGGACTGGAATGGACTCATGGACGCAAACTTAAGCGCTCCATTCTTCCTGTCACAGGTAAAATTTGTGCATTCCTTTGTCACAGTCTTGGTATTTAGTTTGTTTTTTTCTAGCATTTTTGTCAAAATCATCTTGTTCGAAATAAACGTTCAGCAGTACGAGCTTTTTAACCAAATGAGTGATCTAATTCTAAATGGTAGTCAGAAATATTGTCTTGTTTTCTGAAAAGTGAGTCAAAAGTAGAAAGCTGTGAAAACTGAAAGCCTGTTTAATTCTTGCTCGATCACCGAACTGCCACGTAGATTGTCGCCTCGAGCGAAATTGCGAAAGGCAAGATTTTCAATTAACCACATTGTGTCAACTGCACGATGCGTAAGGAGGAATTGACGTGACTGTTGGCTCTCTAAATTAATTTCCCAACATGTTCCTCCATGAAACTGTAGCTTAAATCATGTTCGTGACACAAATGATTATTTATCGACTCTTTAAGGCTGCCTTTCAAAGCTTGAAGGCTTCAGGCGGTTGCATCATAAACCTGTTGGACGTTCATGCTGACCGACCGCTGGACAATCATTCAGTGTATTGCATTTCCAAGGCAGGACTGCGCATGAGCACCCTGGCGCTGGCCAATGAATTCACGCCCTTTGTCAGAGTCAACGGAGTAAGCTCTGGCGCTATCTTGTGGCCCGAGCAGACGATTGGTGTAACCATGGAAACTAAAAAGGCAGAAATTCTCCAAAAGATTCCCTTCAATCGCAGGGATGAGCTTGATGACGTAGTCGAGGCAGTGCAGTTTCTTGCTCGCTCGGCTGGAAACGTAACTGGGCAGGTGATATGTGTCGATGGAGGCAGATCCTTGACTCAGAGTGCACTAAAAAAATTTTATTGGCAGGTTTTTAATTAAAGGAGCTACGTCACCGTTTGTTCATTTTGAAGAATTTAGCCTAAGGTTTTCAAATCCGTCATTCGCAATCCGTCTCAATCTTATCCATCCTTAACCATCCTTGTTCCTTTTTGGGTTAGTATTACCTCTTTGTTTGTTTTTCTTCCTTAGTAAACTAATAGTTTTAGGTTTCCTACATTTTAAGAGTTATTTGGTTCGTCACAAAAATGATAGATTCAAAATATCGCGACTTTCTCGATATCGTCGACCACTGTTTAGCATTCTATCCTCTGAATATTCTATAAAACTATTGAACACAAAAGAAAATATTATCCAAACAATGGATAAAAAAAAAACAAGGTATCACAATATTTCTTTTTCACAAACATTGATGTCACATTTCTTTTGATATTCAAATTTGTCAACCACGGAACATTGTTTCAACAGCCAATTAGGTTGTAGTTCCATATTAATAACAATGGGTGACGTCACGAGAAACATCGCTGTTGTTATGTTTCAGCCCGTTGTTGATTAAGCGACCTTGACAGATAGCAGTAAAAGCTGAGGTATAGTAAATTAACTGTGATATCTTAATCAAAGGTATGTGTCAAAGGTGATATTTTTCTCTATATTACCTATATGAAATTAGTTAATACCTTGCTGCCGTGGCAGTGAGAATGAATGCTATATTTTCAATTGGCTTGGTTTTACACCAGCCCACATTGGAGAGAACAGTTTGCAGCTGTTTGATCACCCTTGCTTTATTGAGTTTAATTTTAAGTTGTTTGCTGGGGCCTAATTAAAGATGACACCAGTTTCAGCTGCTTGATCAGCCTTGCACTATTAAGCTCGTATAATTTATTTCCTGACATCCTCTCTGTATAATATCAAATGATGTATAGATACCGAAACTGGAAAAACGGCCTAACACTCCAAGTAAACGTACATAGCACATCATCAGAAGAACGCTGAGGCATTTTGTCGTGCATTTTTTCGAAATGCTAGCTTCTATAGCGTTCGTTAAAGTCCCAAACAACTCGCATATTTTCGCTCTCTCTGAATATAACTAAAGGCATGCAAAATTCGCACAGGTAGCTTGGGTTTCTTAATTTTACAAAAAAGATTCCCGAACAATTCTTTATTGTTTTCTTTAGTTACAATCGCCATTGCTAATATTTGGTTTGCCGAGCCTTCGCTTGTTAATATGAAGAAATGTTTTCCCTGGTAGAAGGGCCAATACCCTCCATACTTAGCTACGCAGGTGATAGAACTCTCCAGGCATTTCTTTATAACAGGCTTCTGTCTCGGAGGGGCGCTATTTTCCGTAGCAGTGGACCCTGCACGCGAGTCTCACAATATGGAAACACCGTTTCTGCATCCACATTTTGGACGCAAAGCGCTGATTTGTTAAAATTTGACAGTTGACAATCTAAGCAATCCGTGGGGTTCTTTGCTCCACAGAAAATTGGCCTCAATTAGCGCGCTTATGTACATAATAAATTAATTCTTGTGCACGGCTACAAAATCGTTGGCTATTTTGACGTTTAAGCTTTATCTTAAATAAAATTCAATTGAAACAAAGTTGCTTTCATTTTTCATTCTTGAATCAAACAGAGTTTTGAGAAGGTCGTGGTGTACCTGATAGAGATATTGTTTATTTAGGCGCCTTGTTTTGTGTTTATTGATTTATCAAATTACTACTGACAGTGTTTCCGAAAATGCAAAGAAGCGTAGAAAGCATTGCCAGAGTTCAGTTTGGGAATTTAGATTAATTCGTGCCGCCGCGATGCAAAAATAAATGTCATGCAGATTCAATTCACGCTAGTAACGGTTGACGTATCACGAAAAACGGATAAATAGTATTTTGAAATGAATTTTACCCAAAAGATGTAAAAAAGGATCCGCCTTCTATTCCTTAATGAGAAATATGCCTTGCATTGAATTATTCAACATCGTACGGGTGAGGTTGCATCCCCCTCTCCCCCTACATTTTGGCCAACAACAAGAACAAGAAACTTGGGCAAGGCAACTTGGAAGAAATTTTTGGGCAAATGGTTCACCGTCCCTCCCCCCACCCCTGGAAAAAAATTGCCCTTACGACTATGGCCCCACCCCTGTCCTGTGTTGCAAACAACCTAAACCACCGGTACGGAGGATTATGTATGTGGCACGACCGGGTCTTTGGAATGCTAAATTACGTATTGCACACTCGGCTCTTAACTGTTTGGACAATTACCTGCTACTAATATTGTCTTGCGTGAACCTATTTTTCCTGTTCAGATAAAATGGATGAAGTGGCGATTAACAGTCTTCGTGTTCGTACTGAAGTAGGTATCAGTCCTCGCGAGCTGGGAATACTTCAAGAACTCATCATCACCATACGTCTGAGAACATCCACCAAGAAAGCTGGCGAGACAGATCGTGTAGAAGACACGATCAACTACTCTACCGTCTCAAAAGAGGTTTTGTTTCACGTCGAGTGCAAGAAGTATAACCTTATTGAGGCAGTAGCAACCGATGTCGCGCGTATTTGCGTGGTCCGCCATGGCGCGCACTCGGTAAAAGTCATTGTCAAAAAACCAAACGCTATACGCTTTTCTGAGGGTTCGTCTGTAACCATCGAACGGCGCATTGAAGACTTCGATTGGCACCAAGCTCACATATCGATTGGATCGAATATTCAGTCTCAGAAGAATTTGCCAATGGCCATTAGCTTGCTGAAAGAGAAAACTGACCTTTTGAAGTTGTCTCAAGCTTACAAGACCCCACCCGTAGGTTTCAAAGAACAGGAAGATTTCGTAAATATGGCGGCTGTGGTGAGGACCAAGCTCGATCCAGCTGGGTAAGAAATACAGTAAAGCCCCGCGTATAAGAACCTAACATTTAAGAACCTGTTAGGCTGAAATTTTCATTTTAAACACCCGTCGCACAAGAACCATATCACGCTGAAATTATAAAGTAGCCGTTCGTAATTTCCAAAGTAATATAAAGTCAATCTATTGTATTTTCTTGTAAATAATAAAATACAGTACTCTGTATGTTAAAGTGCTTACACTATGTCCATGAAATAAAATCTAAATAGTTACTACCTAACCATGCCCACCAATACAATTAAGTGTCTTTTTCTTACCAAAAATTAAGAGGCCTAAAGTAAGAATCAATTTTCTTGTGCGTCATCGGAATGATAGCACTCCAGAAAATCACCACTGGACTCAAAAGTTGGAACCACCATGCACAACATTAGTTTGTCAGCGGGAATCATGCTTTTGGTTTCTTCTATAATTAGTTAACATTTACACTTGTTTCAGATTAAAGCAAGTCCTGAGGCAAGTGGAACACAAACTTGGGCGAGTTCGAGACCCAAACAACAAGAACGCCCCCAGACCAATTGACCTGGACATTTCATTCTGGGGTAACATGACGTGTGATTACAAATTAAGCGACGGCTGTGCAGTAAAATCGTGGCCGATCCCTGATCCAGATACGTGTAAACATGCTCACGTGATTATACCTCTAGCCGATGTCACACCAGAGTTCATTCATCCATCGGCGAAGAAGACTTTGAAGGCGATCGCGAAGGAAGTGTGTGGAAGGAACGACTTCCGCTCTTTCTTTCCTGTCAGTCAACTGTGCTTAGCCAATGAAACCGTTCACTTAAATGGAGTGCAAAACAGCAGTATGCTTACGGGAGCTTTGAACAGCGGAGGTCTTGCAACCAAGGAACCGTTTTCCCACGAAACGGATTTAAATGAGTGTTCTGGCCACTCCAGTTCCCCAGTTGCTCTTATAACGGGAGGGGCAAGGCAGCTTGGCGCATGTATTGCCAAACGATTACATGAAATAGGATATAATGTCTTGGTACATTGCAACACCTCTGGCACAGAGTCCGCGGATCTTGTAAAGCAAATGAATAGGTAACTATTTATCTTCTGTGCCTTTGAAAGGAAAATCCAAACTTTTATCAAGTATGAAAAGTAATTTCGAGAACGGACTGTACAAGCACATGCCCGGAGTACATTATTGTTTTTTTGTTTTATTTTAGTTTTTTACATGGGTCAGTTTGCACGAGTTTTTGCCTGGGTCATAGAGGGGAACCCCACCCCACATCGTCACTCTCATAAAGTGATTGACTGATTGATTGATCGACCGATCGATTGATCGATCAAATGACTGATTGATATATTAATTGAATGATGGAATGATTGATTGATTGATTGATTGATTGACTGACTAGAGGGGGTAAGTTTCTAAAGAAACTGTGGTGCTGCGTCGGTGAGAAGTATAACAATATAATTTGGTTTTATCAACTGGGTTGATAAAACCAAATTATATGATTGACTGACTGATTGACTGATTGGTTGATTGATTGACTGATTGATTGATTGCTTCCTCCGCTGACTTTTATGGAAACAAAAGTCCAGTAGTGTGCCATACTACATGCTGAATATTCATCTGCAAATTATTGCAGTGTACGTTTAAATTCAGCCCGACGAATCCAAGGACATTTGACATACCATACTCGGGAAACCTCGGAGAGGATCATTGAAGAGTCGTTAAAGGCCTGGGGACGACTGGACCTGTTAGTAAACAACGCGTCCCAGTTCCACTCAACTGAAGTTGGAAAAATAACACAAGAGGACTGGAATGGACTCATGGACGCAAACTTAAGCGCTCCATTCTTCCTGTCACAGGTAAAATTTGTGCATTCCTTTGTCACAGTCTTGGTATTTAGTTTGTTTTTTTTTCTAGCATTTTTGTCAAAATCATCTTGTTCGAAATAAACTTTACGTTCAGCAGTACGAGCTTTTGAACCAAATGAGTGATCTAATTCTAAATGGTAGTCAGAAATATTGTCTTGTTTTCTGAAAAGTGAGTCAAAAGTAGAAAGCTGTGAAAACTGAAAGCCTGTTTAATTCTTGCTCGATCACCGATCTGCCACGTAGATTGTCGTCTCGAGCGAAATTGCGAAAGGCAAGATTTTCAATTAACCACATTGTGTCAACTGCACGATGCGTAGGGAGGAATTGACGTGACTGTTGACTCTCTAAATTAATTTCCCAACATGTTCCTCCATAAAACTGTAGCTAAAATCATGTTCGTGACACAAATTATTATTTATCGACTCTTTAAGGCTGCCTTTCTCAGCTTGAAGGCTTCAGGCGGTTGCATCATAAACCTGTTGGACGTTCATGCTGACCGACCGCTGGACAATCATTCAGTGTATTGCATTTCCAAGGCAGGACTGCGCATGAGCACCATGGCGCTGGCCAATGAATTCACGCCCTTTGTCAGAGTCAACGGAGTAAGCTCTGGCGCTATCTTGTGGCCCGAGCAGACGATTGGTGTAACCATGGAAACTAAAAAGGCAGAAATTCTCCAAAAGATTCCCTTCAATCGCAGGGATGAGCTTGATGACGTAGTCGAGGCAGTGCAGTTTCTTGCTCGCTCGGCTGGAAACGTAACTGGGCAGGTGATATGTGTCGATGGAGGCAGATCCTTGACTCAGAGTGCACTAACAGGACCGAGGATGCTATTTAGTTAAATGAAATAATTTTATAGCCTTTTATTATATGGCAAGGTAGCCGCTGAGGTAATTATGAGAGTTTTAATTGAATCCTTCTTTATTTGCGGCTTTTCCATACGTCCTGTCTTTGTATTCATTGAAATAAAGGAGCGCACCTTCTAACCAATCTAAATGCGGATTTTGCGATCGAAAATTAGATCCAGTTATGTTCTTCCGTGAGGAGTGGAATGACGTCAGTAAAGCAAATGAAATAATTCATATACATGAACGACGGATATACGATGATCATCGCAGTGAATTTCCAATAAACAGCATATATGTGAAAACGGTTGGTTTTGAAAATCGCAGACTTATGACTTGCTACAAACCGTTTAATTTATGGTTGCCATATCCTAGTTAAGGCAGATTTAACCAACCAATGGGTGGGTAGGGGGGGTACATACATATATACATAAACTTTATTTAAACTCGAATAGCAGCTAATTACAAGCTATATGTATAAGTTTATACATAAGAAGTTCTGTAAACACTCTATATTCTAATATTCCTTAAAAATTTCACAATGTTTTATTTTTTTCTTAAATTCATTAAATTTGGAGGACCTGATCTCACCAGGAAGAGAATTCCAGAGTTTTCCGGCCAAGTATTTGATTGCACACCATGAGCACCATAAGTTGTAGTTTGCAGAATTGTAATTTGACAGAGTATGATTACCACGTAAGTTGCAGTTAACGGAACGAAAAGTAAACAGGGAGTGTGCTACATGTTAGCAGAATGGCACAGAAATTCTGGCTGGCTAAGTTTTTTTAATTAGCTTTAATTAGCTCATACACGAATTACGCCCTTTCAAGAGGAAGACAACAAGTAAACTGTTAATGAAGGGGGGACGGAACCGTTATCAGGTTTTAGCTAAATGTTCAAGCCACAAAGACAGAACTTAAAAAACAAAGTTAGCCTGACTTTCTCAAGTTGAGATCTAAAGTCCCTGGCTTTATCAGAATAATATTACGCCTTCTGTAGCTTCAATACAGTGTCAACGTAAATTGGAGCATCAGTTTAAAGGCCATTCCAGCCCGTACTGCGCAATCTACGCCTTCAATGTTTATCAAGCCTCACACGATGAAATGTAAACAAGCCAAACTGAAAATTACGGATAAAAACTTACCTTTTTCTTTATTGTTATCATTAGATATCCTTGCAAAACAATAATAAAGAGTAGACGAACCTCGGCGATATTCCAAACAGACGTTTCAGCTCATCGAGAACTCCCAAACGAAACGACCCGTAATGGCGGACTCAAAAACTTCATGTACACAGTTACCGAAGTGTAACGTTAACGCCTCAACGAATTCAACACAGAAATGTAAACAAATCCCGAAACTGCGCAGTACGGACTGGAAATCATAGATCTCATAAAGCGACACTGCGAAACCGTGTTACCCACTTTTGTAGTCCGGTCATCCTAGCTTTTGACGTCTTTGGTTTCTTTGGTTTCGCCTTATACTTCAAATAAAAGAAGTTAAAATTTGTCACAATAATAGTCGATGGGATCGCTAGAACGCAACAAACTCCAAACACCGCGCACAGCGCGCTGAAAATTTTTCCCGCCACAGTTGCGGGCGTCAAGTCGCCGTACCCGACCGTTGTCATGGTGACGATAACGAACCAGAACGTCGCAGGGATGCTGGTGAAATCTGTCGAGTCTTCAGTTCTCTCGCAGTAATATATTACGGATGAAAATAACACGAGGCTGATACATACGCACACCAGTAGAAGCATCAATTCCTTTAGGCTGGTTTGAATTGTCTTCAAGAGCACTTGTAAGCCCAAAGAGTAGCGGGTTAGCTTGAAGACCGAAAAGAACGTCAAAAACACAAGAAGGCGTTGCAAAGGAATTGTCTCTGTTCCTGGGATCGCCACCTGGATAATAATCGTTATTACATAAGGAAAAAACGACAACATGTCAAAAATACCTCGTGCAGAAAATAAGTAGACTATTTTGTCCGTTGTACTGAAGGCACGGAGAGCGAATTCCAGCGTGAACCAAGATATGCAGAATTTTTCGCTAAAAGACCAGAAAAACTTCATTTCACCACGTCTCACTGAGGTGTTTGTTTGATTTTGGTAGTGACACTGGTCCAAAACAAAAATATCTTTTAGTGAAGGAAGCGTCTTGCCGCAGAGTAAAACTATAAAGAAGATTGTTACAAAAATCGTCCAGAGATCTATAACTCTACGTAGAGGAGACGTTTTGCTTGTTTTTGTCGGTTCGAAGAGATTTCGGATTTTCGATGAACACGTTTCACAATGTGAAACATCCCGCGACACAATATCAAAGACGTAGAGTTCTTTCCCAGCTTCAAAGTCAATCCCCAGTTTACACTCTGCATCTTTTCCAAGTTGGAAAAATCTGACTTCCTCAATGAATGTCCCCTCGGCTATTCCGTCCGGTATCACAAGCACCCCACCGGCAGTTCCCCCTGATTGATAGTAAAACAAGATGCTGTCAAAGACATTTCTGTCTCTTTTGAAGTAGAATTCTTTATGAATAGAGTCATAGTAAGGCGATCTCTTTAACGCAGATCCAAGCAGTGAATTGGGTAGCCTTGCTAGTGTGCTTTCGTATGTTTCGAACCTCATCCCAGAAACATTGATAGTAATTCGATTATCATTGCTGGTCTCGGCTGGACTTGGAAAAGTTTTCTTTACATCTCTGTCCGTTTCACTCTTGGACCACGCATCAGCTCTATTATTGTTGTTTAGGTTGTGTTCTCCAAGTTGGTTTTCCTGTCGTTGTGGTTTGTCGTTTGTAAGCGCCGACATGTGCGCCCTGTCATCATTGGAGCTTGAACTTTCACGGCTGTCACAGCCTTTAACTAAATCGTCGCAAACAGTGGGGACATGTCGATAATGTACTTGTCTTTTCCAAACTGAACTAGATGCCATACTTGTTCCAAAGCCGGTGCTGATAAACCTTTCGATTTCTGAGGCCGCTAAGAATTTTTGTTTCCCTCTTTCGTATCAAATCAAATCTTGGTTTGGTTGCGTGACACGACCAAACTGGAACATACAAAAGTATTCAATCTTGCGCTCTGCACTGCGCTGTGCTTAAAGCTGAGTTGATCCATCGTTGAAACCTCGAGTCATGACACCATTTTTCTCCTGTAAGCAAGTTTTTTCGCCAATTTCTCCCCGGCGGAACAGTAACAAACATGCATCAAAATTGGGGCTATAAAAAGAACATTTGAGCTCCGTGCCGTGTGGTTCTAACCTTTCTGTCTATTTATGTAAATTGTGACCGTGTCGATACTCCTGCTCGAAGTCCTTGATGTTTTTATGCGCTCGATAATCAAGCGCTTATTTAGAAAACTATTTGCTTGGCTCAAACAGCGACGAAGAAAATGATAATTTTGAGCGTTGGACGAATTCTGATTGAAAATGTGCAGCATAAAACAAGAAACAGACTTGACGTTGTTTTTCTAACCTTAATAAAACATTGTCACAGAATGACCTCACAACGGTATTATATCAGCTCGTTCACGCGTAACAGTCACGCAAGGAAAGCAAACAATTTAAGAGGTTTCACGAAATAGTTAATTAGAGCAAAACGCCTTAAAATCGCAAACTTGCCTGACGTTTAAGAGCGACTTGTCAGAAACTAGTGACGATGTAGCTACTCAAAGTCGCGAAATTTTGTTTCCCACCTTTAACCCGTACAAATCAATATCAAAATAAAAATAATTAAAATAATTATCACGACTACATCTTTGGGAGTTTTTATCGAATCTCTCTAAATTTGGAAAGTTTACTGAATTCATTCATCGCGTGCTCTTTCTGAAGTGTCTATGAAGTTTGGTTATTTAGTCAATGAACACTGAAAAATTAAGATTAAAAAAAAACGCGTAGAAGTCCCCCGCCGACGCAGTTAATGGTACGCAAATTCTTTTCATTTCCTTTTCTTTATTTTAACTTTTTTTTCTCTCGGGAATTTTCATCGGTATAAGTTTCGTTAAGCCAGGAATACGTTCGGTAGGCGTTTGTAGCTATAGAGAACTGATATCACGCTCAAAGTCGCTTTTGCTTGTTTACTTCCAGGAGAATCACTTAAGATAATTGATTGACATTTACGTCATTTAAAGTCACCTAATAAACACACTCTTTATTTAAAACCGACAGCTGAACAATTAGCTGTCACTGAAACAACTTAAGAAAACTATTCAGCTGCACTAAAATTGTCTTTTGAAAACGTTTCGAGCTCGTTTTTTAGCCGTCTATAAAAAGCTATGCATAAAAATATTTATCCACAAAATTCATTTCAAATGAGGGCAAAATTGGTTAATTCTATCAAAACAGATAGCACAGTCATTCGTTTCCAGTTGCCCAACAACAAATAACAAGATCTTTGCATTAGCTTAATCACATTCAATCACGTTACTATATTACTGCATTACTTCATTACTACATTGCTACATTACTACGTTACTACGCTATTACGTAACTACGTTACTACGTTACTACGTAACTACGTTACTACGTTACTAAATTACAACATTACTACATTATTACATTACTACATTAATGCATTACTACATTACTGCATTGTTCTATTGCTACATTACTAACATTACTTTATTCACAATAATATTATGAAAGTAATATTAAATAATATTATGAAAATATTATGAATAATATTATTCGATTGTCAATACAGAAAAATATCCTTTTTAGTTGTTGGCTAGTACTGCTCGCAATGCAATGGTGCGATATATTTGTTACTCGTTACTTTTTAGTTTTAATAAAAATCTTATAAAGAAAACTAGGTGATGTGAAATTGGCTTGTACTGCATGCAATACAATGGTGCGATATACTCTTCACTGTTACTGTTAAAATTAATTACATTTATTGTACTTGCATAAAAGAAAGGAAATATTTGAATCCACGATAAGTTCGTCAGATCAAAAAACTTAGAAAAAACAGGATCTCACATGGCTTCTGTCTAGTTAGTCTCCTACGCAGGCGTTATTGGGGGATTGCGTTACCACTCGTCCCCACCAACGCCTGCTTAACCGAGGCCAACATTCCTTTCCCATTGTCTCTCGCCAGACAAACTAACCAATCAGCATTGTCTGTAGGCATTCAAAACGATCGTTATATAATTTCACGCGAATCCGTTATTGTGAATACAAGAGGTAAGCGTGCGAGTCTGATTCTGTCATAAGTTGGAAGGGTTAATATTTTGGGAAAGATGATCTCTCTCCCATGAACACAACAGTGGATCAGAAATATTTATTTCAACGCTATAAACTGCTACAAAAGACTTCGCCAACTCGAAAACGCAAAGCGGAATTAATTTAGAAATTATCAAAGAGGTCCACATCCGTGGTATTTACGAGCAAACAAATCGAAGGGTAAGATTGGTAACATTGGAAAGAGCCAGCCAAGGCGAATACAACTTCACCGCGCTGAATCATTCATTCGACAAACTTGCCACAGAACGATTTAAAACGTCCAGCGCTGCTGGGGTAAAAGGCTGGCTTGAAAATATGTTCAACTTCTCCTTTCGATAGTTCATTGGCCCTTTGATTTGAGGCCTCCATTTGCTTAAAATTGGGTTTGAACAACCGACGATTAATGGACGGCGCACACTCTTGAAATAATATTTTTCAGAACACCAAAATCGCTACGCAGTCGTTTAAAGTCTGAAACGTGGAAACTTTGACCCATAGGCTAGCTTTTCATTTGGCTGAACTTCAGTTATTTGTTGCTGAATTGTACGTCTTTTTGCGGAGCTGTGGGGAAAAATATGAAAACTGAAAATCAATGACACTGTCGCCGAACACACTGAAGGCAAAGCTTGATAACAAACGACTTACCGTAGCCAGTTGATAAAGTGTTTCTCTCTTCCCTTCAGTAAATAAGTTTCCCTTCGCAAATTCAGAACTTGCTTTCATCTAAAATGAATTTACAAGAGAAATCTCTGACTTGGAGCAAAATCAATCGTCCCTGGCAGCATTTCATCTCATCGCGTTTCTCGCGGCGGGAGAGGCGTCGTGGGGATTTTAGTTGGTAAAATCTGATTGGCTAAGCCGCGGTCAAGGTGAAGGTCGGCTTTCCGGATTTTAGTAGGTAAAATCTGATTGGCGAAGCGGCGGAAAGGAATGTTGGTCTCGGTTAAGCAGACGTTAGTGGGGACAAGTGTAACGCAATCCCCTAATAACGGCTGCGTAGGAGACTACTGTCTAGTATGTTACATCATCCATTTATGGGGGTTTAGGGATAATTTCCGTAAGGCTGAAGGTCTTAGAAGTTGTTTCACGCGTCTTACACGTCCAAATGTAATATCTAGCAACCAGGAAATAGAAGTATTGTTTTGTGTTAGAAAAGAAATTGGCTTTTAGACCAAGAACTGCAGCCGATGATAGAGAGCTATTAGGTTTTAACGACATGAGATTTTTAATTAGCCAATCTTGAAAGTTTTTCCAAAAAAAATTGGTCTCCCTACAAGACCAAAAAGGTGGATAAGAGATTCTCTCTCACCCGATCATCTCCACAAAAAGTACAAAGATCATCTGGTCTTATACCTATTTTGTTTAGGAAATCGTTTGTTGCTAAACGTCTGTGTAAAAAGTTTAACTGAAAAATTCTTAATTTCGATATTTTTGTGCAACTAATAGGGAGTTTGTATACCGCTTTCCAGTTAATAGAATTAAAACAGGTAATTTGGCAGTCAGTAAGCCATTTGTTTTGAGTTTTAGTAGGGCTAGTCTGTTTAGAGCTAACGCATTTTTGATAAACCATTCTGTTTGTTTTGGTAACACTTAAAAAGACATCAATAAAGCGTTTGGAGGGGGTTGGGTTTTAACCTTATTTCGTAGGTTTTTTATTAGATGATATAGCATCATAAAAGGTGAGAAAGTTCGTTTCGATATCAAAGCGCTCCTTAAATTCAGTAAAGGATAGAAATTTGCTTTCGTCTCTCATCAAGTGGCTGACTCTTTGAATTCACTTAGCGGACCATGATTTGTAATGTTACCGAGAACTCTTCCAAGTTGATAAGTGCTTTAACAAATCTACGGCTGGCGCTAACTGGCTATTGATGCAAGCTACGGCCTCCATCAACTGCAATAATTTGCCCAGTTACATACCCGGCAGATTTACATAGAAACAAAACTGCATCAGCAACATTTTCCGGCTCTCCTTTTCGACCAAACGGAACTTTGCTGATACTTTCCTCTTGTTTCTTTGCGTTCTCTTTGATGCGTGCATCTCGCTCATCCCCTGGCAATCCGTCCCATGATTCTTCGGGCCACAGGATGTAGCCAGGAGCGACGCCGTTCACGCGTACATTTGGCGCGAACTCCTTAGCCAATGAAAATGTACACATGTGAAGACCGGCCTTAGAGATACAGTATACAGAATGATTGATCTTTGGACGCACCGCATGGATATCACACAGGTTGACAATGCTCCCTTTTGATAGTTTTAAGAAAGGATGTGCCGCCTGAAAAAATTAGAAATCGATTTAAATTGATTTAAGGCTTGGGACATATCATTTTCTTAAAGGGACACTGTCACGCCTGATATATCATAGTTTTAATAAGTATAGCCTGTAGCTTGCTGTAATCTTGTTTTATTGTCTTGCAATAGAAGGAGAATAACGCTGAAAGTGGTGAAAGCAAAGAAATATCATTTAAGAAGAAAAAATAGCTATTAAAAGATTCAAAATTTCACCAGAATTTCAGCTTTGATTTCTGGACATCCTGTCCAGAAATCAAGTTTGTTGAATTGCAATCCACTTCCATCCTTGTTATCCTGTATTATTTCTCCAGAATACCTGTTCTATCTTGCTCTGTTGGATCTGTTTATCAAATTTATTCGTGTATTTGGTGGCATTTGGCACGATAATATGGAAATTAGAACATAACAATTTCTATAATCAAGCGTGACAGTGTCCCTTAAAAGGGTCAATCAGCAGCCCTTGTAAGCACTGATATGAATGACTCGCTACCATTAAAATAGAGGGATAACTAGGACACACAACAGGAATAATGTCCCTAAACAACAGCGTTTGCTACACCCAGCTGAGGACCAGCAGAATTGCGAGCTTACGAGAGCTGTTTCACTATCTCTTACCTGAAGTACATCATAAGACTTTCGAAACCTAAAGTAGCTTATTCGGTGAAATTTTTCTTTGATACTTTGTCGTCCAAAAATAACTTTAGCATGAGATCTTTGTCATAACCTCACTCTCTTTCCCCAAGTTGTTTTCCTTTTGGGTCAGTTGCGGTCGTCTCTTACACGGAAATTAGAAGACGCGAGAGATGACGAAAAGACTACGTATCTGCCTAGCAAGTTTTGAACATGAGGAAACGATTTCAAATTCACGAATGGCAAGACTGAATATGTCACCTGGGAAAGAAAGAATGGTGAAGTAAGATTTGCTCGAACCAAGTCTTCCCACTCTTCTTCCGTAACAGAGCCAACTTCAGTCGAGTAGAATTGGGAAGCATTGTTAACTAACACATCAAGTCGTCCCCAGACTCCTACGGCATCAGAGACAATGCGCTGGGCTGTGTTGATTACGTCCCATGTTAAGTCCCCTTGAATCAGTGAAGCTGAATCATTTCGAACACTGAAATATCAATATAGGTAGATATTGAAATAGGAGAGTAGTCTGTAAAGGATGGTTTTTACTAGCGTATAAGCATATTGACATAAGGATAAGCACAGTGTCCGTTCTTCTTGTGTTGATGCTTATGCGTATGTTGCCTTATGTCGCGGTAACTCCTAGTGAAAACAACATATAGAAAAACAAGTGTGTTTGTTCTTCTTATGCTCATGCTTATGTCGTTATGACTATGCTTATGCGCTAGGGAAAACCAGCCTTAAACTTTAACTAGTACTAGTACCCGATTCGCACTAAAGTTTAAACACGTTTAAAAGTGGTTTAGTTAAACGTAACGGGCACAATGAAAGCACACATTAGAACGTACTTGAACCTTGCATAAAATTCAGTCTTTCAGTTTTCTGTTGCTGAATTTCATTTTGTTGAAGCAAGTTTTGTTTGTGTGAATCGGGTTCTAGTTTTGCAGCATCAGACAAGGTTAATTTTCGTGATGTACAAAATTAAGTCCAAAATTTGAAATCGTTGTATTATTAGTCACTCGGTTTCTTTTTCTTCAGTTTGTAATGACCGTAGTGCATATTCACAGTTTCCAACGACAAAAACTGTTTGGTTGTTTGAAAATCTCAATCAGAAAAATAAAAGGTTAATAGACTGAAGCAGGTAGAAAGAAACGCTTTCCGATGAACAGCAATTTGGCGGAATGACGTTGATCGGAAGATTTTCGAACTAAATCAAAGTCTTCTGAAGATTTCCGATGTCACAAGCTCGAAGACTTACGAAGTTTTCTGAACTGATTTATTGAAGTAAACGAAGACGAGCTTATAAAGCCCATATGCCATTTAAAATGGTCATGATTTGAGCATGCAAGTCATTTTGTTGCAGGATATACAGTTTAGATGTTAGAACAGTAATTTGATGGAATCAAATGGATGAACCTTTACTCTCACCGTGCCTCTCTCCAGCACCCAGGTGTATAAATGGTACCGGCGAAATAACGCTGGGGGTAACCCTGCGATGGACTAGCATCCCATCCAGGGGGGAGTAGAAATATTCCTATCTGTTTAATGCTACAGAAATCGGGATAAGCTCCGGCAGTATGGGCTACTTTGCACAAGGCTTTAACTGTGCGCAATGTTTGCTCACGTATACATTACTTGATCACCAAATACTCTTTTACATTCTAACTCTATTTACCTGTTAAGTTCTCTTAGGAGATTATTCGCTTCAGCTTCAGATTTGTTGTAGTGGATGACGATTCTGTATCCTGATGAATGTAAAGTTCTAGCAATGCAAGCACCAAGTCTTTTGGCAGCACCAGTTACTAATGCCACGGGTGGTGTCCAGGATGGGGGTCCTCCAATTATCAAAGGCTCGTCACCATTTCTTTGGCTATCACTTAACAGATGGCTTGTATCGTTGAGGTGGTCTGGTGAAGTTAAAGAACCGTTTGCTGGGCGCACTTCAGAGAACAACTTTCTAAAACCAGAAAGACTTTCCTCATACTGCTTGGATGCACTCGGTACCTGAGGCTCTTTTCCCTGGAAAATTCCATTGATCAGCTGGGGGGTACAGCTAATCGTCGAAGCTGAAATTTCGGCGCAGTTTTTTTCTTTCATTGCACCGTTTGCTTTCATTTCTTTCACAAAAGCGACTTTATCCTTGTGCGTATGGTACTTATCACTACAAACCAATCCCAGGAAACCCTCTTCTTCAACTGTGGAAAAAAACGAGGTGAAATCCTCTTGGCCAATGACTTCTTTTGCCAACGCTTTAAGAGACTTCTTCGCTTGTGGATGAAGAAAGTCAGGTGTGACGCTTGCCAGTGGAACTATCACGTGAGCATACTTAAGCGTTTGTGGATGAGGAACCACACGTCGTTTACCACGTGGTACACCACAGTCTAGCATGTATTCCATGGCGTGGTTTCCATAAAAGGAAATGTCCAGGTCTATGCATATGTTGTTGTGTGTGCTTGACGGTTTGTCGTCTTTAGGCAACCGTCCTAGCTGACGTTCAATATCGAGTAAAACTTGTTTCAACCTAAGAAAAGAGTGTCATTCGGGTTAACGTTTGCCCTTTTGTTTTTCAGTCGTAAATGTGATCTGCTATTCTGCGTGGGTATTTTAACAACTGTTGTCAGACTAACACAAGATTTTTCACATTATACCCAATCATCACATTGAACTAATCCGTTGAACTAAAGAAAAGTGTGTACGTACATGACCCCATCAAGTTCAGAAATTCGCGCGTAACCCAGCCTACCTCTAAGTCACCACAAGAAGACATCTGCCCGAAGGCCCTGGAAGTCCGATACCTGGCAAGTTTAATTTCTTCACCATATCCTAAATTAGAAGAGATTCAACCCTGTTACCCCCAAGCATGACCAGGGATTTGCAGGGTGCCAGGGGGATGGGGGGGAGTGAATGCACGTTTATTTTCGCAGGTGAGGTATGCCTTGGAAATGGGACATTGCCTAGTCTTCCTCCGACTCGCATGGCTAAATGGAAATGATTGCTTACCCAACAATATCGAGCTTAGTCTTTACGAAGACAGCCATGTTAAGGAAATCATCGGTCCCGAAATCTTCAGTCATAACGGCGTTGGTCCAAAAGGCTTTCGACAACTTCATAATATGGACCTTCTTTTTCAGCAAACTGATAGCCTGAGACACATTACTCATAGGATCTTTATTCGATCCAATCGATATATGAGCTTCATGCCAATCGAAGTCTTCCCAGCGCCGCTCAATGGTCACAGACGAGCTGTCAGAGAAGCGTAAAGCGGTTGGTTTTGCGACAATTACTTTAACGGATGGTACAGCATGGCGGACCACGCAGATACGCGCGACATCGGTTGCTACTGCCTCAATAAGGTTGTACTTCTTGTTCTCGACGTGAAAGAGAACCTCCTTTGAGATAGTCCTGTTGTTGATCGTGTCGTCTACACGATCTGTCTCGCCAGCTTTCTTGGTGGATGTTCTCAGACGCATGGTGATGTTGAGTTCTTGAAGTTTTCCCAGCTCGTGAGGACTGAAACCTACTTCGGTGCGGACTCGAAGACCATTTATCTCCACTTCATCCATTTTTGTTTAATTATAAGACCCTGAGAAGTAAAGGTTTCATCAGTTTCCATTCGTAGCAGAGAAAGTTTTTCTTTTGTGTTTTTATGTCCTTAAAACCCTAGTAAAATAATTCTGGAGGACCCAGGTCACGGTTCAGAGCAAGGAGGCCCTTGTTTTTGGATTCCCCTCGAAAATTTACGAGCTCGAGACCTCGGGGAGAAGCGCCCACGCGGCCAGACACGTGGACGCGCCTCCCAGGTTTCGCGCGGCCATTTTTTCGCTTCTCGCTCGACGGACTGAGAAAAAAAGGGACTACTCGTAGTCTACTCGTAACTTCACCATCAAATACGTTTTACCAAATGAGGTAACTTTGTGCAGAAAACTTGCCAAACAAGACCGTTGATGTCTGCCTTGTTACGTAAGCAATTCTCGTTCAGCATAAGAATTGCTACATCCAACTAACAAGGCTATAAGTCAAGACCTCTTACATGGAATTACACACGAATTACACAAGGAATCAGATTATAATTAGCTCAAGTTTACTTCAGTTCCGTACCCCTTTTAATTTAAAGTGCCTATAACGTGAATTGGTTTTGTCTTTTGTTTGAAAAGTTACGTTGTGAAATACGCGATTCCAAAGTTTGAGACGTCTGGCGTTAAAAGTAACGATTTTACAAGTCTTCAAAGTTGAGCCATTTTGCTCTTAAAACTGGTATTTGTATCGCGCGGTCAAAATACCACGTGACAACTACCTCTGACGTCATTTGGGTGCCAAAAATTATAATCAATATAATTTTTTATACAATAATCTATTAACGATAAAAAACTGCGATAAAATATTTCTTAAAAGCATATTAAGAAAGTTGTTTTAAAAAAACGACGACGTTTCGACGTTGAGCTAACGTCATTATCAAGTCAAAGTGATAATGATGGGAAAAAATATAAATACTAAATAAGACAATAAGACAATCATATGAGAAGTGTTGGAATGTTCTTTCAAGCAAAAAGTTTCGCACGGATGGAATCAGTTTGCGTGTTTAAACTTGGATCACGTTCCTTGATAAAAAGCATCTCATAGACGAGACAATCAAATTTCCCTTGACACTTTCGGAGTATGTGAAACTGGCTTTCTTTGAGGAGGCTTGTATCCCCATGGGCTTCCAAGAAATTTTTTCCAATCGCCGAGTTTTTATGTTCAACAATACGCTGGTGGAGGTGTCGGGCTGTGTAGCCAACATAATCTGCATCGCACAGATCACATGAAAAGGAATAAACAACGCATTGTTGATTTACGATTGAAGGCTTGATTTCTTTTGGCCTGAGATCTTGTTCCAGTTTCTTGCTGGTAAACACCGGTTGCAGATTAGTGCCAATCTTGTGACTGAGATCACGCATTTGTCTTCTCACCGCATTAGCTGACGTTTGATCTTTGAAAGGAAGAATTACTCGCACAACACTGTTGTCTTTAACTTGTGTTTCTCTTCCACTCGATGAAATGTTCTGAATAAATTTGTTAATGGTGGAATTTATCATCGTGATAGGGTAGTCAAGTCGGGTAAAGATGGAGCGTAGTTTGGTGCATTCTTGATTGAAAGCATCAGTTGTGGAAGACAGGGCATACGCACGATGAATCATTGTTTTGAGCAAGCAATCTTTGTAGCGTTTATCCGTGTGGCTTTTGAAATGCAACAACAAACCAGTACTGTTTGTCGGCATTCTATACACTTTTGTTTCAAACTTAGTTCCGTTGTTAATTATTTCTATTCCAATGAAAGGGATCTTGTTTTTAGCTGGAAACTCTATTGTGAACGACAGGCTGGAGTGGAGGCTATTAAGAGTAGAAAGAAAATCAATTGCAGCATCAGTGCTGGGCATTCTGGCCAGGGTGTCACCAACATACCTCCTGTATAGCGTGGGCATCGCGCCATCGTGTGTAAGCTTCTCTTCAAGGTGACACAAGAAGACATTAGCCATTAGAGGGCCAAGGGGCGAACCCATAGCCACACCATCAATTTGTTCATACAACTGGCCATTAAACTGGAAAAGCTGGTTAGTAGTGGCGATTTCGAGGAGTTTGGCAAGTTGATCTTTCTGTAAGTTAAGATCATAGGACTGGTTGAACCAATCACTGGTAAAAGCTTTGTCAACTAAGATGTTGATAGCCTCATTCAGCGGTACATTAGTAAAGAGGGCTGTGACATCGTAAGAGACCAATATGTCATTCTCGTCGATAGGTAAGTTTCGGATTTCGATGTTTTTAGGCAGTATTTCACGTAGAAGTGTATTGACATCTTTCTCTTTCTGAAGAAGCGGATGAAAATGCTTGGGTGGACGACCACGAGATTTGGGTCGCTTGTCATCAACGCGCACAAACTTAGAAGTATCATCAATTGAAGCTGCACTTAAAAGGTGTATATACTCAGCTTTGTCCATTAGTACAACTCCCGAACCTTTGTCCGGTTTTGTAATAACGATGTCGTCTCGTTTCTTTAAACGATTAAGAGCTTACACCAGTGCCTTGGGTGGATTAGGGCTAGTACGTTGAATGTAATTCAGGGCAATTGAGCGTAATGTCGAGCTTGCTAATTCTCTTTTGGCGGAACCTTCAAGCGAAGGCTCAATTTTCCAGTATGCTTTTCAAAGCTGGCTGACCCCTCAATCGGAGACACTCGTTGCGGTAGAGAAAATTTCAGTCCTCTGCAGATAACAAGCTTCTCAAAGAAGGAAAGGCGATAAGAAGATAGGTTATTGATGTGCTCGTTCACGTCAAATTTCTTGGAGATCAAGCGTGAAATCTTGTCAATGTGACCTCTTACCACTTCATCGTGTTGGTTCTTACGAAGAGTAGACATAATTCGGAAAATGGCGACGTAACGAACCATAGAGCATTTCTCTCTGAGGTTTCTGTGGATGTCTCGAAGTTCTTCCCTGAGATACTTCAGTTTCGATAGCTTTAATTGCAGTTCCTCGTCCATGACATGTTTTTGATAGTCGTCAGAGGACTTCTTCCATTTGCGTGCTTTTGTTCTTTCAACTTGTGCAAAGGTTGGTATAACACCGCAAAGTTCATGCATAAACGAAGGAACTCGATAGAACCTTCACATTTGACGAGGCGCTTACTGCACTTTTCAAAACGCCTGAAAAGGTGCAGCTGGTTATCGCGTGAAAGTATACGTAGAAAAAGCGACTTTTTAAAACATTTAACGATAAAAAACTGCGATAAAATATTTCTTAAAGATAGATAGATAGATAATCTTTATTTACCCACGGACAATTCATCAGCTATAAATAATAAAAGCATTTAAAATATATCAGTATCAACATGCATTAAATGGGTAAAATACTATTATAAGAAAAGCATATTAAGAAAGTTGTTTTAAAAAAACGACAACGTTTCGACGTCATTATCAAGTCAAAGTGATAATGATGGGAATGGAAATAATTAAGAACGGAACTAAGATTGAAACAAAAGTGTATAGAAAGCCGACAAACACTGGTTTGTTGTTGCATTTCAAAAGCCACACGGATAAACGCTACAAAGATTGCTTGCTCAAAACAATGATTCATCGTGCGTATGCCCTGTCTTCCACAACTGATGCTTTCAATCAAGAATGCACCAAACTACGCTCCATCTTTACCCGACTTGACTACCCTATCACGATGATAAATTCCACCATTAACAAATTTATTCAGAACATTTCATCGAGTGGAAGAGAAACACAAGTTGAAGACAACAGTGTTGTGCGAGTGATTCTTCCTTTCAAGGATCAAACGTCAGCTAATGCGGTGAGAAGACAAATGCGTGATCTCAGTCACAAGATTGGCACTAATCTGCAACCGGTGTTTACAAGCAAGAAACTGGAACAAGATCTCAGGCCAAAAGAAATCAAGCCTTCAATCGTAAATCAACAATGCGTTGTTTATTCCTTTTCATGTGATCTGTGCGATGCAGATTATGTTGGCTACACAGCCCGACACCTCCACCAGCGTATTGTTGAACATAAAAACTCGGCGATTGGAAAAAATTTCTTGGAAGCCCATGGGGATACAAGCCTCCTCAAAGAAAGCCAGTTTCACATACTCCGAAAGTGTCAAGGGAAATTTGATTGTCTCGTCTATGAGATGCTTTTTATCAAGGAACGTGATCCAAGTTTAACCCTTTCCTGCCCAAGCGTGACTTATGGATTTTACTCTGTCTAACGCCAGACGATTTTACTCGTCAAAGGGAGACCCCTTGGGCAGTAAAGGGTTAAAAAACTATCTCCCTTAACCCTTTCCTGCCCAAGCGTGACTTATGGATTTTACTCTGTCTAACGCCAGACGATTTTACTCGTCAAAGGGAGACCCCTTGGGCAGTAAAGGGTTAAACACGCAAACTGATTCCATCCGTGCGAAACTTTTTGCTTGAAAGAACATTCCAACACTTCTCATATGATTGTCTTATTGTCTTATTTAGTATTCATATTTTTTCCCATCATTATCACTTTGACTTGATAATGACGTTAGCTCAACGTCGAAACGTCGTCGTTTTTTGAAAACAACTTTCTTAATATGCTTTTAAGAAATATTTTATCGCAGTTTTTTATCGTTAAATGTTTTAAAAAGTCGCTTTTTCTACGAATAATCTATTAATCATATTAATTTGCTCCCCAAGCAACCATAATGCATTTCAAAACAATAGAAATCAAAATGGCCACCTTATCGATAGAAAGGTGTGAAGTGTCATTCACTGAACCGGAGTGCCATTGCAGTCTACAGGTCTGTAGTCTGTACCTTACTCACGCCGAATTTTGAATTTTAAACCATAAAGCGTAAACAACTGATAAACCTGAAATGCGTTACCTATGTAGAAACATTACCAAGCGTATCTTTTTTTCACAGGATATCTCGGTTTCGTGCTATTTTGATGAATATCAATGCAAGAGAAAAATCTGCATTTAATTTTGCACCACAACTGGTGTGAAATGTGGGGGGTTTGTTATCCCTTTTATAGCTGAACTTCTTGGAGCAGTGTCACGGCAGTTGAAGTCATTTTCCCATTTACTCAGTTCAAATTGAAGGAAATCTAAAAGTAAGAGTTTGTTTTCTAATGCCTAAAAACACCCACGGGATAATGAAATGCTGAAATTATACATTAAGGATTGTTTCGAATGACAACGATATAGAGCGCTTACAAACGACAAACTTGAAAAAACTTGCCAGTTTTTTCAAGATTAGTTTCCGTGACATAGCTCCTTTAAGTAACCTGAGTTGTGTTCTCCTTCTGCAACATTGAGTTCAACAATATCTATACCATTGCGCACGTACAATGGCGTGGTAAAAATGTTAAAAGTCATTACTTGTTGTCCGGCAAATATGTAACCAAAACGGGACAATATGTTGTTTTTGTCTTGTATTTCGTTCAGTCTCCTCCGTTAGCAAAAATTAAGCTAAAAGCTAAAAGCTCTGACATACCTTTGGCAAGACTCAGATCGCGCCGACCAGCCAAACTCGATTGAAGCAAATCAAACAAGCACGAAGACAATGTTTTCCTTTAAACTTCTTTCGTTTAAATTATTGAACTCACGAGCCAAATATATCCGCGACTCAGTCAACACTAACAGCGCTTTGCAGCAATGTTCAACGAACTTCCTTCAGTGATTTTAAATACTGTTAATATATAACAATAAAATGTATGCAGATATATGGAGAAAATGATCCCCTGAATGACGTCAAACAACATTTTTGCAAATGGTTGACTGAAGTTCTGCTTTTGCCGAAGTTTTGCTTTTGATCGAAGTTCTGCTTTTAACCGAAGTTCTGCTTTTGATCGAAGTTCTGCTTTTGACCTTTCATGCAAACAATGTTTTCAAGTCGAGACTGTGGTGGACAATTTGAATATACTCTTTTTATGAGAACGTCGAGGCTGAGATTATTAACCAAAATTTTAAGAACATATATGTATTAATCAGGCTGAGAGTCGATTACTCAATTGTATTTTAAATAAAGGTAGATAAATGGTAATTAATCCAAATTAAGGGAATGTTTTGCATAAGATTAACGACATTAACAGTGACACATTTACTGTATTTTTTCCAACTTGAAAATATTGTTCGTAATCACTGGAGCGAATGCGGGAATTGTTTCTCAGGAAAATTTATATTTTGCCCTCTTCCCGTTGAGCCTCGACCATGTCCATAGGCCCTGTCTATCTGGAAAGGGTTACATGACGAGCTCAGGCGATACATGATATCGACATGAAAGTCGATCAATCGTTGAAGCGGCGGGCGACTCACAAGAGTTTCAAGAGGTGTCGCAGCCTGTCTTGATTTCGAAAATTAAGGACTACTTTACGTGCTCGCGATTAAGACTCTCGTGTGTAGAATATGTAGCTTCTTGATTCCCTTGTCATCAAGGTCGTTTGTATTGCATTGCGCATCCTTACTGCGCACGATTCATTGCGTCATCAGCGCGCGCACCTAAAGAAAACTGCGGCGTTTTATTTACGGCTTTGCTCGTGAAGGAGATAAATCGTCGTTTTCTCGTAAACGAGTATGGCGACCTATATTTTTTTACCCTTTTTCTGAGACTAGCAATCACTTTCTTCCTATAACAGGAATATAAACAAATTCCCATTGCAGAAAAATAAATAATCGACGGAAACGTGAACTTATTGAACAGATATTGTGGCCTCGAGATCACTGCATACTAGTAACAAGTTGAATCAAGGTCGACTGGAAATGCGTGCTTTCATAATGAAACATATATTAAATTGTTCCTTGAAGGCGATACAGTATATCTATAGTTTTTCAGTCCCTTGGTTTGCTTTCTCCCTATTTTTTTCTTCTCCCATAAGACGTGGCATGAGCTAGTCAAATGAAAACATTTCTGAAGCTGATATTTTAACGAATTATGGGGTATTTTCAAGGTGCTCCTGCTCCTAAACGAATGTGGGAACCCCTCTTTTTCATTACAAAATTTGAATTCCCTTACGATGAACAACAAATGGGCAAAGTTTGAACGAAAATCTATTGTCAGTTCTCTTTCAGGGGAACGACCTTAATCGTTGAAAGCTGAAATTCGACTAACATAAAATATAAGCTAGAAACTAAAAGGCAGTCTTCACAAGAAGCGATGGCCTAGTAAAGAGGCTGTTGCAGTAGAAAGCTAAATTTAACTACTCACAGTACTAACGTAAGGATGATATCTTGTTTCCGAATATCACTGTGACTAAGGCGAACAATTATATACAACAAAATAAAACAAAAACTTAATATATAAATTCGATCGAAAACTAAACTAAAGAAGTTTCTTAACTTACATATCGGTCCTGCGCTGGCCTCTTTTGGCTTGTTTTCTTGGATTCTTATTTTCTTGGTTCTTGTGTTCGATACGAAGGCGCGGAAACTACTGCCGAAACTGAATGAATACGTGCTTTAAGAGCAGAAAATCAAACAAACGAGCTAGTTGTTCCTTTGTCTAGACGGAGGCATGTGCGCCGGGGTCACCGTGTCACCATCACTGGTGATTATGTCGATCTATTTTAGTTTCTAAGGACAGAATAAATTTATTATAACCTGCGGTGAAATTTTAAATTAGCTAAATCTGGCATGAAATTGAAGCGGTCAGCTGGAAAACACAATTTCAGGAAAAGTCTCTAAATGTTCCCTTAAACATGCAGAAAATTTTCTTCAGAAGCCTTTTTACCCGCAAATTTAAAAGAAGAAGAAGAAGCCTTTTTGCCTGCAATTTTTTCCACCACGAATGCTTCGTTTTTGACCACGTGATGGGACCTCTACTTTCGCTTTTGTTTCATCTAAACTTTGGGAAACTATTCCAAAAATTAAAGAAACTGCCTTACACTTTACACTTTAGCTTACGTACAATCTGCCATCGTTTTTCACGTTTATTGTTTATATCAGTGTTTTTGATATGCACTATTTACTTTTGCCCTATTGTTCCTTGTAATTAATATGTCGTGTCTATTGTTTTTACGTGTCAGTGACCAACACGAAAGTTTACGCTACTTTAGGCACTGAGCACACTTTATTTTGACTATTTATAGTCATATTTCGTTTCTTTCTTTAAATATGTATTTTCTATAAATACTTTTAAAGTTTTAATTTCTGTAAATAGTGTAAAACAATAAAAAATCTGAGAATCTGAAATCTGACGAGATACGTCACAGGTGTGGAACCACAAGTCACGAACATGACACGAGAGGAGAGAAAATATCGACCTTCCTCGCTCTCGCTGTGACCTCGATAGCGAGGAATGGTGAGTGCATTGAAGTGGCAAATGTACAGTTTCTGTTTACGATTTTGGCCACTGCTTTCTGAAGTAATGCTCTTGTCATTTGAAACCCCCGCCATCCACCACTGAACTCAAAGTTACTTTTTTCCCTTCCTCTTCGTAGTCTTAATTTGACAAATTCGCTTTTATTAATACTGCACCCAAAGCAGACCACTGTTGAGGCAAAAACACCTTCTTCGTCAGTTGTTTAGCCTCCATGTTTAAAGGCGTCAATGCGGTTAACCGTTTAGCGAATACCGATGTATAAACGACAAAATATTAACTGACCAAGGTACAAAAGAAGATCGACTTTTTAGCGTTTGCAGATCTATGTAGCACTTGACAGCCAAAGGGGGAACACTTTCTAGGACAAATAACAACAATTTTTTGGTTTAATATAACTTTCAGGTTACATTAAAATCGTCTCAGATGTCTAACACTTCTGGGAGCCTTTGGACCGTCTCGTGGAAAATCTGCGGAATATTGTCTGATTTTAGTCAACTCGTCCAACGGCCTCATCGGCTAAGTATCAGGTGATACTACGCGCAATTGCGTAGAATAATTGTTAAATATTTTATGGCATTCCCCGAGCCTGCGCTTTGTCTGTGGTTTTTAGATACCGGTTTCAAGCTTTCCTCGCCACTTCTTTGCAGGCGTGTATATATCTCATTTCAGCTTCACGCTCGACAGACAAAGGGAAGAGAGGGACTACTAGTAGTCTACTTTGCATGAGGAGATCATCGATATCTACCGCTTATAAAAGTGCATAAAATCGCACAAATTAACGACGAATCTCCATTTTTGCTGTTTACTGACGGAATATCTTATTCTTAGCTCTTTACTGATCAGAGCTATAACCCATTGACACCCCCATGCCTTGTGTAAACATGCAACTAGAACCCAGCCTTCTGAAAGAGAACGTGAAACACGAGTGAAATCCCCGCCAAACCCCAGCTCAGCCCCCGCATTGTATGGCGAAGCCGTGACAAAAGCTGTATTCCCCGACTACCGGGGAACCTAAATCGTTTTGCTCCGGGTATACCCCTATTTTTTTTTTTTTTTTTTGGGGGGGGGGGGGTTGGGAGCGGGGGATTCAAATGACTGGTGCTAGCCCCATCCATTCTCAGTGCTATACACTTTTATTATACCACTATATTTTATTCACAAGCTTTTTAGACAAAAGACATAATAAATAAAATCAACAAAACAAAAACTTAACCTTAATCTGGCTGTAATACCAACAACTTCTTAAAGGGGACATTTTCGATGCCATCGAAATTATGGAAATTGTATGGTGAAGCGTAATCGCATTGCTGTAAGTTGTTACTGGAAGTGTAAAATTATTTTTATCAAGTTTCTCAGTGATCTCTTTTCGGTTTCGATACGCTCCTGGCGGATTTTTGCCTTGTTATTCTTCATTGTACAATTTACAGTGACGCCTTCATTTCTAGACTATTTTCAATTTTAATTCTTACCGATTTGAAAATTACTTTGGCCCATAGCATGGTAAAAAATATTGCAAAATAACTATGTTAATAGGCAATATTATAGGATACAGATTTGGAGGTGTGATGATGTTGTCTTTGATTTCGTTGATGACTGCAATGCCCGGGGGTTACTTGACCCATGTATAGTATAGTATAGTAGTATAGTATAGTATAGGGGTGCCGCTGGAAAACAACCTCAAACATATACCCTGTTCAGGACCAAGCTATAGCGCTAATATCTAGTCTGAAAATGATCTAATGTTGACTGATGACCGGCTAAATAAATACTGAAGAAAATATCTGATTTCGGATGTGCTTAAAAACTGGGCAAAGTCTTAAAGAAATACCCTGTACAGTACGACTCCTTAATATCCATACCCATACCCAGACTCGCTTGAATTATATACCCTGTTCAGGACTGAGGAGTCAAAAACCATACCCTATCCAGCGGCACGTCCCCGTATAGCCCCCCCCCCCCCCCCTTCCGGGCTGCAATAACAAATCTGCTGGCGATAAATGATGATGGAAATAATTCAAGTTTCTGGTGTAAAGGTAATCTTCAAGAAGAAATTTTCTGACGTGTTTTGGACCAGGCAGTTAATCCTCAAAGCCTTCGTCATCAGCTTCACGTTCAACGACGGGCATTCCTTCAGGTTCCACAAGCCATGCGAATTCTGCAAATTGATGAAAATACAACAAATATGAAACTTTCTTCGTGAAACGTCCAATCCGAAGACCTTTTGTTTGAACAGCTACGTAACTAAGTCAGTAAATATATCTTGTATCGTATACCGTATCATATATCGTATACGGAAATTGTTATTTTACTTTCAAACTTTTCATGATGCCTGAATTTTATGTTATTCATAATGCTGGTTGGTTTAGAGTACCTCTGAAAATCTGTGTTGGTGGTGATTGATCGACGTTTCGACGACCTGAGCAGAAGTCGTCTCCAGAGTCAAGTAAAAAGTTATTTGTCAGTCAATGATGTTACAAGTCTGGTTCGCTGAAACGTAACGTCTATAAACAAGATGCCGAAAATAGCCCCAGTAATGATTGACCTGTAAAGGTTTGTAATCAAACTATTGGGACTAATCATAAAGTAAATTTACTGACTGAACAGAAATGTAAAATGATCGAGAATCTGTCTTGTGAATTTCGCACCTTCCATACTGATTCTCCTGTCTTGTTGTAGGTTAGCACTTGTTATGAGGTCTTTGAGTTCATCTTCGGATACTTTCCAATCCATACTTTCTAGCAGCTCTCGCAGTTCAGCAGATTCGATATATCCTTTGTTATCCGAGTCAAAAACGCGAAAAGCTTGAATGATGTCATCTTCACGATCTTCAGGTTTTTTCTGTTGTTCCATGAGTTGTATGTACTCCTCAAAGTTTAACATCCCATCCCCTGGTTTACAAGAATCGAAAATGACTAGTATTACATTTTTCGGAGATTATTCACGGAGGCGAAGTGGATTAATAATTAGTGCGTTTGACACCGGACCGAGCAGTCTAAGTTCGAGTCCTGTCCGCAGGATCATTGCCTTGAATTCTTGGGCAAGACACTTAACTCTCACGGTGCCTATCTCCATCCAGGAGTACAAATGGTACGATGCTGGGTAGCAAATGTAGCCTGTGTTGACCAGTATCCCACCCAAGCAGAGAAGCAATGACCCAAGCTGCTTCATGCTACAGAAACCAGAGTTAAACAAGAAGTTCTGGTAGAAATGGGGCCTGGCCTGGCCATTCTCACGCCCAGTTGTCAGTCAGCCATCAAGACGTAAACAGCTGACAAACAACCAGCGCTTTTCTAAGGACAGTTACTGAGAAAATGCATGCATTTCATTTTTGCAGAGAATTTTGTGTATAAAGCATTACCAAGCTACTTCTCACTTTTGTCCAAATTTTCTTTTTGTTTCATGAGATTTTGAAGCGTGTTTAGTTTGCAGGACGCTTGAATCTACATGCGACGAATACAAGAGTACAAATTTGCATTTCACGCCCGAAAGGTGTGATATATGGGAGGAGCTATCCCTTTTATATTGGAACTTCTTGTTTGAGCACCGGCAGCTACGAGTCATTTGGGCTTCAACGGTATTACTACTTGCTTACACCGTTACGCCAGGTCCACTTAGTGGAATTCAACAACCAGTGACATTTTACTATTATTTGTACAACGGTTCTTATATTACGCTGGAATGTCTACTACCAACCGTATATTTCATAAGTACAGCCGGATATGACTGAATTAACTTGCAAACTCGGTGTAATACCCACACGTAATCTACACATCACAGTGCATTATAAAACACCAGCAAAAGAGCAAGGTCAAAGCCGAGCCTCTTGCAATTGTTCTGCTGCACTGGCAGGGTCAAAGATCCAAACACACCGAAGAAGCAGTAATGCCCCCACCCCCATGACCGGAAAAAGGTGGGGGAGGGGAGGGCGGGGGTGTTACTCACCATCGTAATCCACAGTGAAAATCATTTCTTGTAATTGTTCTTCTGTCGGGTTAAAACCCAGAGTTTTCATTATGGAATTCAGCTCTTTCGTAGTGATGTAACCATTGTTATCTCGATCGTACATGTAGAAGGCATCTCGGTATTCTAACACAAAAATTAAACTTCTGTTGTAGTAGAAATTATGTGATAAGAGCTGCGTTTAAATTGTGATGGTAATAATATTCTTGTATTGCAGGTACATTGGAGGGTAGCAACAGCTTTTGGTTTCATAGCAAGAATTTACCGGTATATGCAACATTTCACCAACATTTTGATTTTTTTGTTCAACGCAAAAAACAACTGGTGTGGTTTTTCTCCTATTTCAATTAGTCGACCTCACTAATCTTAACGATCATTTAATTTGTTCCTTTAATGATAGTTATCATTATCCAGAAGTTTCTTTCGCTTTTTGCAATGTTGAGTTATCACAAATCATAACACAATATAAGTATATACTTAGGACGGGGGGGAGGGGCGGGGCGGATCCAGGATTTTTCTTAGGAGGGGATGCACCACCAAGGAATGATGTAACTGATGGGTGACGTAAGGAGAATACTAGCTGTATTAAAAAGAAGCCGCAGGTCATCTCAGGAGGGGGTGCGCACCCCCTGCATCCTCTCCCTAGATCCGCCCCTGAGACGGGGGATTATTTATGATCGCAACACGCGTTAAATTTTTGTTTCGATTTTGTTGTAGAATTGTGTTTGAATTGTTTTCTCAAAGATCATTGCGAACGTTGCATTTAAGTAAAATTCCGAAATCTATGATAATCTTTTTACTATTTTAAGTTACGTAGAATTCGGCCTCTGGAAATCTCTCCAAGTAAATCCAAGGTTTGAGATATAATTTGATTGACGTCACGGAATGAAAAAGTTGTCTTTGGTTCACATGTACATACCTTCGACTTGCTCTTCAGACAGCCCTTCCTGTGTTTTATAAGAAAAAACTTCGTGACATTTTTTCATTGTTACCAATCACGCCACTCCTTTAACTGCTCTGAAAGATAACTCCTACAATTTTAAAGCTAGATAGTTCTATCCGGCTTTAGGTCGCTTGTTCGAATCCGGCTGGAAGGACCAGTAACTGTTTTCAATGGATGTATTCACTCGAATGCAAGGCAATGTAAAAATCGAGTGTGGCAAAAAAAGTCAGTTCCTAATTAAGTGGCCCAAAAAAGTTCTACCTTTAATGCCAAAAAGCCATTTCTCGTACGCTGCTTTATTACATGTGGTTTGTGCGCGTGCAGTAGAGAGTGCGTTCCAAATTTGCACTACAAACTGCTTCGCAATTGATGGAAGTGCACTATTCATACCATTCCTCGTACGCTGCTTTATTACATGTGGTTAATGTGCGCGTGCAATAGAGAGTGCGTTCCAAATTTACACTACAAACTGCTTCGCAATTGATGGAAGTGCACTTTTCATTTCCTTTTATGGATCGATTAGTGAATAATTTGCGACAACTCATTGTTTTACTTGGCATCGAGAAGGTAGGGAGAAGCACACGTATTGGAAGCAAAGTGTCACAGTTTTAGCTGCCTTAATATTATAAGGCTCTGTAGTTCTTTTATTCAGTAACTTGATATCTTGGTATTATAATTTATCCATGCCGATTCAATTCCTCCTAGCCTGTTATTCTGCTCAGTTTATTCCGCTTAAATTTTAATGATTATTTATAACATAACTAAAGCAAAGCGCGCGCTCTGATTGGTCAATTCAGCATCTACTATTTGCCCATGGGTGTATGCTGCTGACGTGTGTGCAAATGCGCGCGCTTCAGCGAATGCACCATTCAAAATGTGAAAATTGTTTTCAACGGTTCATTCTCTGAATCGATGTGAAATTCAGTCCTTCGTGTTTTAATAACTTTGGACGGTTGTCTACTTTTTTCCCTGAGTTTGTTCATAATTCTATTGAACTATTCCACCGGTTGTTGGATACAGACCTTAGAAAGAGGATTTTGATCGATATTTCAGGAAACGTGATTAAACTTTATCGATTTGGTGTGCAGTCGCTTGTCATGAATGAATTTTCGCGCGCTTATTTTCTCCTGTCATGTAAGACTACACCAACATTTTTTGCGATGTACCTCAATAAAAGCAGCTCTGTTGTCCCAATGTCTCAGTGTTATGTTATAAAACAAATGGTAAACGCCATAGCATGTACTATTGAGTTAGCGATAGCCGAGTGCGACTCTAGCTTCTTGAGTGCTTAGCAAACCTCCCAAGTGCATCCGTAACTCAATAGTACATGCTATGGCGTTTACCATTTGTTAAACATAGTTAGGGTCGCCTGTTTGTCAGTCTCTGGATAAAGAAAACTTAGGTTTGTAAGTGACGTATAACCATCCCAACAAAACAAACAAACAAGTAGAATAATGGCTTCGTGCAATGAACAGGACACTTTCTACGTGCTACTTTTAGTTTGGTACACCTTGTCGTTTTTTTTTCAAAACAACAGCTTGAAAAAAGTCATATTTGTGTATTTTTGAGAAAGCTTATGAACCACGATGGCGAGATATATTTTCTCAGATTTATATTGACACACTCAATGGCTCATGGCCAGTTTCTTATAATATAAATTGTAAGGCAAAATAAAAAATATCAATCGTCTTTCCGCAAGACACTAATTAATATACTACGTGAAAGACTAAGAGGAAAGCTCGTTTCACTAGTTTTGGACTTTTGTAGATTACATGCAATTAAGGATAAAAGCCAATTACAAGCTGACTTATAAAGCATAATATAAAATAGAAATCTAACATTGATGCGTTAATTTACAGTTTTGTTTACCATAGAGGAGGGTCACTGTGTCATGCAGTCAAAGTAATTTGAATTGGTTTCTAATGGGAATTCTTCTGCGTAAGTAGGCTCAAAAGACCACAGAAGATTTCCCGTATTTAGTTCGCTCACTCTCACGCACCTATTTAGTCATTTGGCCTTGAAAACATTTTTTTACTGGCAACCGTACAATCATGGCGTTTATATCAGCGCTAAATTAAACGACCTGCTCAGGTAATAAATTATTTACAAACGGCTCGTGCGTATGAAACTTAGATGCCAAACACAAATGAACGTCCTGATATTTAGTTTTTAAACATTAATAACAAATACACCCAGAAATAAAGTTCACTGAGATCTTCTTAGTTGAATGAATATCTACCAAACCACGGCAAACTTAAAGCATCTTATAGTTATGTCAGTATACAACATAATTGATTCCTTCATTAGTTAATGTTTTCGCTTCCTAATTCACAGTTTCAACGCACAAATCTGGTGTCTCACTAAGTTGTCTAGCAGGTGACCAGCGTTGTTTACTAAAACCAAGGGAATATGACTGTCGTATTCGCGAACCATTTTCATTAAAAAATCCTGAAACCTTATTTCAGACAAAAGCTCCACATAATTGCTTAAAAGGGGACTTTCTGTTTTTCATCTTAACACCACGAAATTATTACAGAAATGAATTTTCTTCAGTTTTCTTTTTCAAGCTATTGGAAAATATTAACCGAGACAAATGAGAAAACGTGAGAAACTCAACTACGTCGGGCTGCAGCCTTCTCCAATTAATTGCTAAATTTCTCGCCGATTTATTAAAGACCTACAGATAGCTTCGACATTATAATTATGACTTACTGTGTTTAATGCATCATTTGGGGTTTAAATTCGCACAACGCTAAGCACTTGCAAATAACTGCTCGGTACTGAGTGTTTATAACATACCATTTTCTGTCGATACAGCGAAGAGGCCCTCTACAGATTTTACTTTTTTAAGCAGATGCAGTCCAAGCTCTCCAGACACAGCGGCAATTAATATTATGTTAAAATGTAAAATTGAGCACTTCAATCAAGCTTCAAAGTAAATTCTCGCACGCGTGTGTGTCTCTTGTGATTGGTCAGTAACTGAATACCCGCACCAGATATCGGGCATGCGCAGAATTTTGAAAAATCAAGTCTATGGAGAAACCTATAAACTCAGAAAGAAAAAGCCTAAAAAATTCCTATTGTAAGCACTGACTGCTGTATTTAGAGCAGCTTTCAGTTTGAGTCTCGAAAGTATATCGCGTTTGCATTTGCTTTGGTTTGTATTGCTACGCGTAATGGTTGACTCAAAAATCTCGCGTCACTTTTTCAGCCATGTAAACTGAAGTAAAACCAAAACCAATTGTGACCCTCGCGCGCACGTTTTGATTGGTTCTCTGGTTTATCAGCGTTTATCGTGACTTGCCAAAGTGACTACTTAAGTTTTGGTTTTACGACACTCAATTGAAACTCGCTCTATTGCACCATTTACGATTACTTCGCTTATGGACAGAATCTTTGGCCTAATTCCAAAGTGTGAAATGTGTTTGGAGGGGAGAGGGGGAGGAGGGGGGGAGGGGGAATCATTTCAAAGTTGTGATGTTGTAATGGTTTAGCTAAAGCGGCAACAATTCTACGTGACGTCGTACGAATGACGCAAATTGAAGACACTTTTGATCTCTTCCTTTCGCCCTGTACGACTACAACACATCTATTGTGGTTTTCCACGATATATGGAATATTTTTTTTTCTGTTGAACGTCTCAGATATATATATAAAGTTTCATGCAAATTGAAAAAGGGTGCCAATACCTCAGACGATAAATAATAGAAAATACTATTTGGTCTCGGTAACAAATACATACTAGAACTAGTCTATTTTTCACTTGCCTTAATTGATATGATAAATATTCCGAGATAATTTTCAACGACATTCTTATTTTTGTTCTTGACTATTGGATAACCATTTTTCAAATGAACTTTAAGAGCAGCATTTGAGGGATGCAGTTAAAGAGCGCTTTTTGCCAGAGAGCATTACATCAGAAGCATATTAAGAGGTATCTTAACATAAGTGCACTTCACATAATTTCATTCGTATGCCGGGCGCTTTCCAGCAGGAAAGCTAGATCAACTTCTATCAGCATAACTGTCGTCAACATTTTTCAAAAAGGCCCTCATGGTACGTTATTTCTGCTTTCAGTTTATGTTAAGAAGTGTAAATCATTTCCATGAGCTAGCGGAGAAACATAACTCAACCTTTAACTATTCTCGTGTCGCGACTCGCTTACGAGACACTGCGGCTGGTCACGTGACGGATGGAAACTAAAGAATACTTGCATCCATTTCTTTGGCTATGCTTGTCAGTAAGTTATGGTGAAAAACACGTTGAACTTAGCAAACTAATTTTAAGAAACAAGTGCCTCTAACTAAACGATTAAATCGGCATTTTTCGTACAACAAATACTATTGACAGAATTGATTCTCTTTTCCTGACTTCTATAACTTAATCGATAACAATTTTAGCTTTCGATGCATACACTTAGAATACTTTTTAGAAGTTATAAAAATTTCATGAAAAGAAAGTAACAATTATCTTTTTCATGTATTAATGAAATTTTAATCGCTGTTTAAATGTCGGCTTTTAGTTGCATTACACTTTGGTTTCGCTCATCAAAGTTTGGCATGTACAAGGCTGAAATTCCCTTCCTTTTACCAGTAACTGGCGCTGTATTGCGACTCCTATTACTGCTTTGTTAGCTATAAATATTTTTCGCCATTTAAAACTTCTCTTCCATACAATCTAGGTGTTAGCGTTGGAATGAGTAGCCTTGTTTTTTACCGATTGGTTAAAAAACTGCGGGGGGTTAAATAATGAAGAAGGTGATATATTCCCTGAGTATTTGTTTAATTCTTTAACAATTTAGTGCACGTGTTTCTAAAATTTGTTTATTTCACCATTGTTTAAACATATCTATTGGTGGTTTTCACTGTCACGCTATCAAAAACTAAATTCAAAACAATTCAACTTCAGAAGCTTAGAATTTCAGAGAGTGTAGTTGATAAACAAATAAAAATTTTCCTTAAGTCTCAGGCCTTTGCGGTGTCCCGTTCGTGAGTTATATTTATTTTCCGAAACGTTCCACGCAAATTTACAAAGCTTAGTATGGAGACGCCATATTTGTGTCCTTCCGACGGACACAAATATGAACTGCCATCCGCATTATAAAATGAAACTACGGTTAGCTTAATCGTTGTACATGCATTTTTGAGACTGAGGCCCCTGATGTGCGGTTTGTTCATGATTGCAATCTAGGTCAGTTTTTATCCTGATGTATTATTTAGTTTTCCAATTAATTTTTACAGGAAAAGCTATCACGTGAAGAAATAGAAGGTCAGTTTTTTTAGCATTTTAGTGTTAGAGCGAGTTTCAGTTGAGTGTCGTAAAACCAAAACCAAAGTAATTACTTTGGCCAATCGCAAAGAACGGAGACAACCCAGTGAACCAATCAATTACACGTAGCCGACACAAAGCGCGGAAAACGTGCACGCGCCGGAGAGTCACGATTGGTTTTGATTTTACTCTTGATTGGATGAAAAAGTGACGCGAGATTTTTAAACCAATCCCGAAGCGAAGTAATGCAAAACCAAAGCAAGCGCATTCAAAAGAATTTTAACTTCAAAATGAGACTGAAAGGGCCAATTTGTATGTGCATAAATCAGGTGTTTGTAACCTTGACTTCGTTATGAAAGACGAGATAAAAACAGGAGGCCTAGGCCCATGAACTTTATAGTCTTCGACCCAGTCATTTCAAATGTTTGCTGGGATTGTGTCGAGTTCTTTAATCACATCGTTGATTCAATATTGTTCATTTATTTCTTTGTTGTCATTACGTAGTATTCAATCAATCTTATTCTTAGAATACCTCGAGGTCTTCCAATACTTTGGCCAGGATAGGAATGGCAAGATATCAACAAACCAACTCAGGCAGGCAATGCAACTAGTCGGTCTCAACCCCACTGACCACCAGATACAGGCTCTTATCAATGAAAAGGAATACGATGGTTAGATCATTAGTTATAGAGCAACACTGTCCTTAAGACCTGATTGGAAGAAACTGTTTCTAGCCAATCTCTCTGTATTTTTAAAAGTAAATTAATTTAGTTTAATTTTTATCAGTAGTTTAGCTTTTACTGTTATTTTGTATGTTTAGTACAGTTTTATTTCTTATTATTTTAGAGTTGGCGTGATGTCCCATATGACTTTGCCGACATAACGATATTTAGACTTAGATTTAGATTTAGATTAAGCTTTTAAAGAGCCTGACCCACCCACTTTGCATCACGCTCTTCTATTATTGTTATTGTTATCACAAAAAGCGATTGTACAAAAAATAACGAGCCCAAAAGAAAGAAAAATTAGCGAGGAGTATATTTTCGTAAAGATATCACCTGCTTGAAGCATTCAACGTCGCTGGAAACATGAAATATGTCGGTCGCTAAAACTCCAAAAAAACCCCAAAAATGGCGGTTTGACTCGCGATGCATAATGGGTGGGTCAGTTTCTTTAAGTATTTGATGTCACAAGTGACAGATCTTGCAAATTTTGGTTGAAATTTTGTTGAAGCACACGAGTAACTGATCCAGTCAAAGACTTGGAGGAGAGCTCGTAAATACGGCACTGAAAGTAATCACGCAAGCAATACGGCATGTTGCTTAGCAACTTCAGGGGCACACACCGTAGGCTCAGTCCTGTCTCGGAGGAGGGACTTTGGCAATGGGCCTCAATCACGCGGCGGCCATATTGGCCATACAAAACAGTTTTCGTACCCCGAGCCTCAAGTTGAAAAGTTTGAGAACGAGCTTCCGCGTGGCAAAACAGAAGTTTTGAATCCCTCGGGACTCAACATGACCGCCGTGTGATTAAGGCCCATTGTTTCCCCAACTGATCTTTTTGCTCTTTTAATGCGCGAGTTTCGTCATGGCTCAGAAAAACAAACCGGTATAACGGACGATTTGAAGCTTTGTTAAAGCACGAAAGTCGGTACTTCTAAAACACTTTTTGAAACGAAAACGTCGCCTGCATTCCCTCTATTTCTCTCGCTAATGTTGTCTGAGTCTCTCGCGCTTTGCTTTTAAATGTAAATAAGTTTATCTTCAAAATTATATGATTTATGAGTAACACAGTTCCTCTTATAAATTAGTTGTCAAATTCTCTTTTTAGTCCCAATTAAATATAATATTTCAGCATTACTGTTAGCACTAACAACAACAACACACAATTTATTACCATTATTGAAATTAACATTTGTGGTAAAAAATGTTTGACAAGTTTTATAATATTTTTAACTCACTAATATATTTTTGTTACAGTAGTGTCCACAATTAGGATATAGATCGATCGACACTCAATCGAGTCTTACATCAGTTCACAACCATGCACCTATTTTATTACATTAACTGTTTGTTTGACGTGGAAATTTTATATCTTCATTATAATGCCTTCATCGGTAGAAAACCTCAAATTATCAGAATTAATATTATGGTAATGGGTTTGAAAGAAAAACAGAACGAGTCTTCCCACGGTAACGTCAGTAGACAGAAGTTTTATTAACTCATTCTATCGTCTACAATGACCAAATTGGTTATGCTTTGTCTTTGTATTTTCTAAAATTATATTTCTCCGTCTTAAAAAGCTTGTAAACTCTTTTAGTCTATCTAAACTTGGTGCTCTTTCGCCGGGACAAACGCACAGAAAAAAAACCGACGTCCAATCTTCATACGACTTACACGTATGGACGTAATGGACGTAATGGACTTTTCAATTTGTTTGTTTTTGTCAGGTGACGGCTTCATAGTCTTTTCAGATTTTATCAAAACCACAGAGGAGTACAAGAAGCCTGATGATGAAAATGACCTTGTCCTGGTCTTTAGAGTGTTTGATCCTGAAAGTAAAGGCTTTGCAGAAGCGAAGGAGTTGAGGAAAGCTTTACTTCGGTTAAAAGATGTCGCAAAAGAAGAAATCGAAGATATTTTGGAGGCAGCAAACCTTAAAGATGATAGGAACATTTATTTTGACGGTGCGTTTAATTATGAAAGAGTTTTCATGATGTGCCGTTTCTAATCCAAGGTTATTTGGGGTTAACTGACACGTGGTTCAATATTTAATTGTGTTGGGTACTTTTTATGGGTTTGGTTTCGAAGGTTAGTTCCGACCTTAGAATAGCTTGGGAATTCTTGCTGCCTCCAGCTCCATGAAAGTTCCTGTTAAACAGTTTCGAGTTCTTTCCGTTTTCGTTTCTCACAATGTTTGCCAAGTTGGACATTTGCTCATCATGTTCGTTATGTTTGTTTTCGCTTTCTTAACTAATATTGCCTGATTTATCCAGGGTCACGGAGATTCGTAACGCAAACATGTCTGCAGTACTAGTTTAGCTATATAACAATATAGCTGACTAAAATGACACGGTCTATCAACTTTTTTTCACATCATTTCATTCCCAAGTGTTGGTGCAATCATGCATTGTGGCACACCAAAATGCTGCATGCTGAATGCTTCTGAGAATTCTGTATTTTCTTTGTCCAATTTTTCTCTCCAGAATTTTCAAGGCTTTTGGTTCCACTGATCAACAGAGATCTGAACATAATCTGCTGGTAAAGAAGATTGGTTAAAAGGTGGATTCCATTGTTCACTGGATTTTAGACCGGCATAACACAGAATATCTCACCGAAAGGCGGAACTGACTGACAGTGTACAGCTAGTCTCAACTTTTGGTCGTGGGCAACAATTCAATTTGGTGGCAATAAAATAAGAAATTCAACGATATGATCAGATCTTCGATCGAAGGTCTCTTGTATTACTGTCATGTTTTATTTCTTAGCCGTACGAAGATCCTTTTAAAAGCGCGCGTCTTCCAGTTACAAACGTCTCGATTAATTGCAAGTGGCCCTTAAAAACTTCGAGGAAGGGTAAAAACGAAAAAACACCTACCTATCAGTATGTAATGCACCAGTCATTTAATGAATTGTGCTTGATGTTTAGAGGGCGGGGGAATTCACTCTGAATTTTCCCCCCACCAGGCGGGGCTTTCACTACATTTCACATTCACGGTCTCTTTGACGACAATACAGCTGTTCAAGGTGGAGTAGAATATATTTCTGTAAATACTACGTTTCTCATGTGTTAATTAACCCTGCGTACGCCTAATCGCAGGTTAAGTTTCTGTGAACAATGAGTTAGGGTTAGTCTCCGTCGCAGCCGTTTTTTTGGATGTCAAGCAATGTTCGTCGAACAGGGTGTTATTTCGCTAAGGATTGTGAATAAATGTATCACTCACCCCGCACCAACCATCACTTTCGCCGGAAAGGTGGGTTACAACAAGAGAAACAAAGTCTTTGAGGATCGAATTATTAAACCAGCAAGTCTGTTTGCCGTTGCTATGGCAATGTCATACATTTTCCGACATACAGTTGACGCAATAGTTCCACAATGTGTAAATGAACAGCTTCAGAAAGCTTGCGAGTCATAGAGTGAACCTTCTTTTCAAAATTCGGAAAAACCGCAGGGAGAGGGGTTGGCATCCCTCCTCCTCCTCCCTCCTGCCCCCGGTACGTCTGATAAAATCGATATAATCGAGATAACTCGCTCAGTATGGAAATCGCGAAATGAAAGCCGAGGACACTCGGCGCGTTTCATAATGACTTTCGTTTCATAATGACAAGAATTGACAGCGCTCAGCATGTGAGATGAAAGCTGATACAATAATTAAATTCAAAACAATTCCTGTGATTCAACTTTAAATCGAGGAATCTCTTTCAGCCTCTATAATTATCAAACTGAGATTGCTGTTTACGGAAATGTTAGACGTATTTACTTCAACAAGTGTAGCTCTTATCCAAAAATTAATTACCGTATGTTCTTCAGTTAACAACGTTAATCGAATCATACTGAGCCAACACATGCCTCGTGTGAAAATTATCTTTTTTTTACTTTAACTTTACTTTTTTTACTTTTACTTGAAGTTAAAATCCAAATTGTACCCTGATTATTCATTAAACCTCAAATAGCCAACAGATAAAGTTAGCTGATCACGAAGCCGGTTAAGGCCAAAAAAAAAATGCCAAAAAATCTGAACATGCCTCAATTTTGCCCAGGAAATGTGAATTTTGCATAAATCTGAATCAGAAGTAATATCAGTTTAAATTTAAGAGGTCGCATCTTTGGATAACGCACATTATTTTTTGGCGTGAAAATTGATCTGCCAAATTTTCCTTATTCCCCATAACAACTATCACCGAAACATGATCTTGAACGTATTCAACTGATATGTTTCAAAAAGGCGATTGTTTAAAGCCCGCCGATCCCTATGGTGTAAAGATCAAATTTGCAAGCAGATGTTTTCAAGGAAAGACCTTTCAAATCAAATATCAAAAAGGTAAAAAGACAAACAGATGATTTCAAAAAGTTTGAAGACAGAACGACTAGCATAAATTCTGACAGTTCTTCAGTTTTACATCTATTGGATGGTGAGGAAAAGAAGAATCAATGGTAATTTATGGCTGATAACACGTCGACTAAATATTTCTCGCTTGTCCCAACATGTTTCCATTTACCAGATCCCAATTTCGACAAAGTTTCAGAACGTTTCTCCATGAACCTTGTAACAGCCATCATCAATATTATTGCCTCTCCTCTTGCAGTTATATCCAATGCTTTCATTGTCGTCGCCATCTTTAGCAGTTCTCGACTACGAAGGCCTTCTAATCTTTTCATAGGATGTCTGGCGCTCTCTGATGTCCTTGTTGGACTTACAGTTCAACCTGGTTATATTTGTTTTAGACTCATGGAAAACCAGCATCGCTCGGTCCCTTGCTTTGTAAGAGTTATATATTCGAATTCATTTTTTATTTGTTGCGGAGTGGCTTTCATGACTCTAAGTTCCGTAACCTACGAACGTTTTGTAGCGGTTCGACTTCGGGCAAGGTACAATGATATGTTTACTGCAAAACGCGTTTTCAAGTTTATGGCTGTAATTTGGGCCTTGAATATCTCATTAACAAGCTTACAGTGGGCAGGAATAAATCAAATTTCAAGAAAGATACATTTTATCTTGTGGTTTCTCTGTCTTCTTGTTTCCGTTCTTGCAAATATTGGAATCGGTTTGAATATGCGACGACATCACCGCCAATTACATCCCCACAGAACGATCTCTCAAAACATTCGAAAACAAAGAGAGCTGAAGCTAACAAGAAACATCTTAATCATCGTTGGAGTGTATTTGTTGTTTAACATGCCTCTATTGTTAATAAAAATGTATCGCCACATTTTGCAGCAAGACATCAAGACTTATAATCACTACAGCTGGACAGAAACTCTCTCTTTTCTTAACTCGTGCACAAATCCGTTACTCTGTTACTTGAAGAGTCGTCAGATTCGTCAAGGCGTTATGGCAATACCAGAGAGAGTGGCTCTTCACTGGTATAGAAGTGACGGAAAAATGCACAGCACTAAAAATAATAGCAGTATCACCAGGTAATACGAAGAATGCATCAGGAGTGGCACAGTGGGTGTTGGATAGTACAACAATATAATTTGGTTTTATCAACTGGGTTGATAATGTCAATTGGCCACCGTAAAGAGATTCAAGAGCTGACGTTTCGAGCGTCAGCCCTTCGTCGGAGGGTTCGTCGATTCGCTCCGACGAAGAACTAACGACGAAGAACTAAAAACACAAAATCGAGAATATCTCTGCAAACAATAGGGCAATGGAGTTGAAACTTGGCACCCATGTTGTATCCTAAGAAATATACCAAATGGTGTATATTTTGATGTCACTATGGCAACTGTCTTGGTACTAGTCTCTTTTATGCAGGAATGATAATTCCTGTATTTGATCTTTACCAAACATCATCCACTTGCTTAAGGTTATTAAGGAGACCTAGTGCATTGTGGACATTGTGTATGTTTCAAATAAACCAGATATTTCTCCTTATCGAGTCACTAATGGTAATATTTGATTCAAGGAGGAAAGAGACTGGAACCAAGACTGTTGTCATAGCAACATCAAAATATACACAATCTGGTGTATTTCTTAGGGTGCAACACAGGTGCAAGTTTCAAGTGCATTGTCCCATTATTTATAGAGATATTCTCGATTTTGTGTTTTTAGCCCATTTTCTGTCAACCTTGCGACGTCATCAGTCATCTAATTTGCATAATACAAACAAGAGAAGATATCACAGAAAGGAAGCCGCAATTCTTCATTATTTTGAAATGCCTTTCAAATAAGGTTAACTTGGTTTTCATTTCATGGGCACTTTAAGTTGGCTTTACACTGCAGTGAAGTTTATCTTTTTATGCTGTGCGAGTTGCGTTACTTGCAAAATTATGCAGCCAGCGAGGCAAGCTTATGTTCATCGTTTATATACTTCTGTACTTGTACTGACACTGTCAGCTGGTGCACATGCGCATTACATACCATTCCATAGCTAATTTGCATATCACACTTTATCGCGATCCATACTGTTTCAACCAAATAGGATAAAATAATATCATAGGATGAACAAGAGCACACTCAAAACAGGTTTTCAGTAAGCAATTGAAAATCGAGCGCGTTACTTTGATTTCAGATTGAGCTAAACTTTTTTTCAAAGTGAGAAAACTAGCGGCCAGGCTAGCGCGGTTCCAAAGCTGACTGTGGCCCTGTAAGGAACGCAGGTGATACTTATAGTAAGTAAGTATCACAAGAAATTTCTTGTAATTGACAACACTATTTCATAGGATTCCAAAGAAACCTACCGTGCAAAATAAATTATTAAATTCAATTCAATTCATTTAATTTTCAGTTTGAAAATAGATCAGGTGTATTCGTATTTCATTTATTTTCATTCTTTGTTCCAGTGTTCCTATAGAACTTATGCTAAATGAAATTTACGCTCAGACGTAAATCCCCAAAATAAATAACGTCCAAAACTGTTTCCATAGTTTATTTCCATGCATATTGTGAATATACTGTGTATATGAATAAATCTATACATGGATGTTCACGAACTGTCTTATGGTTAGAACTCAAACAAAGGTCCTCTGAAACAGCCTGAATCTTTCATCAAAGAAAGCTGGGGGTGGGGGAAGGGTGTGTGCTGCAGGATAGGGTATTTTGCCCCTTTTTGCCCCTTTTGGCATCGTTCCTGGTGTGATCCTAACATAGGGTATCGAAATTGTAGCGTCTAAAATTGCATTACGTAAACGGCAAGTGAAACGAAGAAGAAATTTAAACTGAACGATCCGTTAAGAGTATTAACGTTGCAGAAACGAAATAAGCTTGACCCGTTCCTACCTTTCTTAGTTTTCGTTTTTCTTTTTGGTTGAATAGGGTGTCATTTTTTAGTTTGAGCCTTAAATAGGGTATCAAATTCCGTTTTTTTTAATTCTTATATAGGGTCAGGGTTTAAGCACCTTCGCGGCACACACCTTTCAGAAATGTAAGGTAGCATCCTCCCCCCGGGCTGCAAATACGCGCTTATTCATTATGTTTCCGTAGGATACATCTCCTCCAAGATACATGTGACAATTAGAAAAACAAATTTAAACTAAGTCAAACGTCACCGTGCAAAGTAAACGAACTGAACAAACACGAATGGTAAATTTAGCTAACTCGTTTATTTAACTCCGGTAGTTTGCTTTATTTCTCGCGGACATATCAGTTTTTAGGGTATACTATAACATAACATAGTTCTTATAATTAGATGGATTGAATTTCATGTTTCCCAAATATATCAAACTTCTCTGACAGAATAATGTGGAGCTCGACGATTGCCGTCATTGAAGTAAAAGCTAAATAAATATCTCAAGCAAAATTAATACTAGGCACATTTTCGTAAGAAGTTTATTTTGAGAAGTAATTTTTTTTCCTGTAAGCTAAAGATTCTGTCGGTTGCAAATAAAAGCTAACTGTAAGTATTGGACCTGCAGAGCTGTCGACAATTTTTTAAAGAATTTTTAAGCAGGTTACATTCTGCCTAGCTGCTCACTAGACAAAAATTGTATGAAAACTTTCAGTTTTTAACATTTACGGTGATATCAAAATTCTCTAGACCAAATTCATTGAAGCCAGTATACCTTAGGGAAAAAGTGGCAATGCAAAATTCCGTTACCCTCCTCCGCGTAAGGTTTCAAAATTCTTCACCAATGCTCTGCTGATTATAATGAAGTTTTCTGCTTTGCTAATAGAGTATACGAAATAATTCATATGTGAAATTGGAATGAAGTTGAAAGTGAGAGGTGATTGAACTTCGCAGTAAATTTCCAATTTAAGCAACTGGAACAAAGAAACCTGAAAAAATTCGGGTTTCAACGGGATTCAAACCCATGAACTCCGCGTTATCGATGCCGGTGCGATACTCTATCAACTGAGCTATGGGGAAGAGGTCAATTTATTGAGTTCATATTTTCCCGTGAGGAGTAAAATTTGAAGAGCGAATGAAGATGAAAGTGAGGGATGATCTTCGAAGTGAAATTTTGAAATTTTTACCATTACCTACCATAGCTAATTTATTTTTTGAATTTTCTTGAGTATGCAAAGAACTGGAAACGTTAAAAGCCTTTTTCACTAAAGTACTTTACGAAGCCCTCAAATAAACCTATTTTAGCTTATTCATCACGGTGTTGGGAAACACTTAAATTAATTTAGGGAAACTTCTAGATCATTTTCGATTGACATTGACATCAGAAGTACTTGAACTGTTTATCATTTGGCTTATAATTAAATCAAATGAATCACAAAGGTAACGAATTTATTGGATATCCACGAAATAGTCTTTGCTTTGATCAATGGCTAGTGAAAATTACCCCTTATCTTGCACCGCATGTTTGCACAGAATTGCATTAAATAAACGTATTGTCTTTTTTTAATAAACAGAAATTAAATTTTTGTATTATGAAGCATCTGCTGTTCTTGGATATTCTCTATTAGCACTATACGTCCTCGGTATTGAAAGCTTCTGGTCATTGAACATATCTCATAACTTATGGCCAACAACACGTCGGATCTAGTTCTGCCTCGTAGGCCATCTTGTTACCATCTTCCCGATCCAACATTCCACGAAGTTTCTGAAAGATACACCATGAATCTTGTAACAGCCGTCATCAACATGACGGCCGCTCCTTTTGCCGTTGTTTCGAACATTTTGATCTTTGCTACTATCGTCTCGCGTCTTCGAACACCGTCAAATCTTCTGATTGCATGTCTGGCACTCTCAGATGTGCTCGTTGGCCTTGCAGTTCAGCCCAGTTATATCACGTACCGACTCATGGAAAACCAGCATCGTTCAGTTCCGTGCTTTGTGAGAATTGTGTATGCTAATGCATTCTATCTTTGCTGTGGAGTGTCTTTTATGGCGCTTGCCGCTGTCAGCTATGAGCGATTCGTTGCAGTTCGACTCCAGGCGAGATACAATAACGTTTTTTCCTCGAAGCGAGTCTTAAAGCACATGGCGGCTATATGGTTCCTAAATATCATATTGACAAGTCTGCAGTGGGCGAGAATAAACCAGATTTCAAGAGGCATGCATTTAATTACGTGGCTGATCTGCCTTCTGGTTGCCGGGGCGGCAAACATCGCCATCGTATTGACCTTGGTTCGTAGTCGTCGTAAAGTAAATACAAATAACTTACAACTGTCCGAAAAACTCCGAAGACAGAGAGAAGCCAAACTAACAAGAAGCATCACATTTATTGTTGGTGTGTATTTTTTGTTGAACATGCCCGTTTTGTTTGTAACAATTTATCACCAGATCTTGGAGCAGGATATCAAGACCTATAATCACTACAGTTGGACGGAAACTCTTGCTTTCCTCAACTCCTGCACGAATCCGTTGATCTGCTGTTGGAAGAGTCGACAAATTCGTCAGGCAGTTTTGGCGAATCTGGAAAGAATGTTCTGTCACTAGCCAATTGCATGACAACGCACGATTCAAGAGTTCAAAACTGTTAGATTAACCGGCCAAAGTCTGCAAGGCTTTAATTTTTTATATTTCACCTCATTTTCACCTTCTTACAAGACGAAGACCGACAAATAGTGTATTCGCCAGCTTTAAAATTTTGTTTCCTCTAGTTGCAGTCCATAACCTGCTGAGTTCATTTGGTCGTACGTGGGAACACGAAGGCAATATATACAGTTTCACTGCAAATCGTCAATTTTGCGAACGCTTACTATTAGAAGAAAAAATCTTTCAAATATTATTGTTTTCCGGATTCAGTTCCATTTAATATTCGCTTCGCAGTGATGTATACTTTTCAAGGGTTTCATTATAAGCAACGCGAGTACGACCGATTTTCCGTAAGACATCCCTGAAGGTCTACAGTGACCGTACGATAATTAAAGCTGGAACTCAAGCATAAATTTTGAACAATTCAGTTTCGCGAGTATACATCACGACTACAGCAAACCTTTTTGGGTCTCCTTGAAAAAATACACACGCGTGTAGTTTGGCTATTGAATGTAGAACTCGAGAAATGTGTATAATTCATCATGTTCGCTATTTTTGTTGATGGTGAGACAAAATGGCCGACAGTCGTTTTGCTTTCTCTAACGAGAACAAGCTTCACAAACTTAGAGAGACAGCAACCAAAAAAAAAAAAAAAAGAAAAGCACACAAACCTGGTTAAATGAATGGTGCAGCTGGGCTGATTTAACCCTAACAAAATTCTTCAGCAATTTTATGTGGAGGTAAGAAACAGATGCGGCCCGTTTTCTTTTAATTTTGTTTGGAAAACAGTCCTAAGAAAATACGCACGCTGATTGGTTAAAAATCGTGTTTCTATAACTCGATGGAGACACAGAACTAGCGCGAGCTGTTGACGTAATGATGGCGCGAGCAAAGAGAATTTACATTTTGATAATCAAAGTTAACAAGTTTCTTTCCTTTTTCTCGTCGCGGTGTTTTCTAAACGAAATAGCAAACATGTACTTCGTGCTTCTATCGAATTATAGCAACACTCATGAAAGTTTGGGAGAACTCGAAAAAGCCGTGGAAACACTAACAAAATTCTACGGCTCATGTTCCCACAGCATTTCTCGTTCTCCCAAACTTCCACTCGTGTTCTATAACTCGATAGAAACACGGTACATGTTTTCTATTTCTAGTTAAAGAATGTACTATAAACAAAAACATCACACGACCAAAACACCAACACCTTCTGCGTTTGGTTAACTAGAGTTCCTTTTTTTTAAAAAAATAACAAGACTTCTACCGATTACCACTAATGGAAACATCCATAAATGTCAAAAAATGCCGTTGTAGGGGACAGGTTTAAAACCCCTTAAAATATACTCTTTGAAAAATGCCCGTTTGCTTTAAAATTAAGCAACTAGAAATTACAATCTGGTAGTGAAATTTGTATTAACATGTTTCATTAAAGGGAACCTCGGCTCTTACAATACAATACAATACAATACCACAAAAATTTACAATACAATACAATACACATACAATACATATAGATTACTTCATAGAAAGTGCGACGTACGGATTTTTATTCACGAGTTGCAAAACTTTGGAAAACGAACGAGTGAGCGCAGCGAACGAGTGAGTTTTCCAAAGTTTTGCGACGAGTGAATAATAATCCGTACAAAGCACTTTCTATGCTGTAATTTGTTTATTATATATAACGACGTACTCAACCATTGTAAACTTAAAGCGATTTTTCTAGTCTATAATTATAGAGTTAAACGCAGCGCTACGAGGAAAACAAAGCTGCAAATGCATTCTGATGGCTTTCCAAGCGAGATCTCTTTTAAATACAAAAGAAAAATTACGGCAACGACAAGCTATCGTAAACAAGAACTTTATTTAAATAGCGGTATAAAACACACTGTGTTCATACTTTTTAAAAGAAAAGCTTTTGCTATCGCATCGAGAAACGTCGCCATAAGTGAATCAACTACTGCGCGCAAATCAACTGGCGAATTTTTGAACAAAAGTTGTGATAACACAAGGAGTCGGTTCATTAAACAATAATTACGAAATCCATATTTAAAAGTGAAATATTTACTTTACCCTGGTGTTCCCAAGAATGCTTGAATTTTCTTAGAACGTCCACGGCTGCGTTGTATCAAAGCTACAATGAAAGTCTTTCATTTCTTGGCTTTCCCTTATCGACATTTAGTTTGTCTTCGCTCCGCCTGGAGAATGATTTTAGCATTTCCATATCATAACTGTGTTCTCAAGGTTTTGCTTGGTGTGTTTCTGATGGCTTTCCTTTCCATAAAGTTCTCAAAAGTACAAAATTTGTAGCCAAAACATAAACTGTCTTCGAGAGCTTGCAAACTTGCAGCGTGTTGTTTTCACAACCTCGTTGGAAACCATTTGAATTCCCGCGCTCTGATTGGTTAGGTCGTTCTACTCTTGATGCTGATTGGTTATATTTTTCACATGTGAAGAAAGCTATACGCGAAGCTGATTGGACGTATCGCTTTTCTCACATGTGAAAATATAGCAGATATAGAATTCTATCTGCAAGGTTTATTACCTAAAATTGTCGCTATATATATAATAAAATACAATACAATACAATACAATACAATACAATACAATACAATACAATACCCTTTATTTTACGTGGTAAATGTTCTTAGCTAATTAGCTACTTTACGGACATCTTGAAACGACTCTTGAAAAAGGTTGACGCTGAGTAGTCTAAAACAGCGTATTAATTACAAATTTTACCGGACAAGGGAGATATAACATTTCGTGATGATAAAAAAACTAAGAAGACCATCGCTAATAAAATTCCCGTGCGCCGCCATGTTGGATTTTATGACGTCATTTCGTTCTTGTAATTGTTATTAATGTGTGTGAAAAGATGGGACAACGCACTGAGCCGAGGTTCCCTTTAAATACCAATGAGCCAACTAGAAGACTTTGACTACCGCCAACTTTTTTTACAGAAAGTGAAAGATTCGAAATGAAGTGAATAAAGAAAGCAAACGCTCAGTCTTTCATTGATGCAATTAAAAATGATTGTCCGCTGTGGTAATTTAGAGCATTCATTTCATTATTTCTACGTCTAAAAGCTTACAAAACTGACAGCCAGGTGGTCATTCTAAAAGCGAATCTTTTTCTTTAAAGCTTAATTAAACATGGGATGCAAACAAAAGGATGACTTTGTTGGAAGAGACTCCGAGCAAAACAAGTAAACAGTGGAAAGCCCGTCTATTCACCGAGCCGCAAATGGATGCCAGTATGTCTTTCAGTGCTCGTTCATGTTTCTATCTTGCTAATCCCAACTTCCAGCATGTTACAGAACGTTTTATCACCAACCTGATAACAGCCATTATTAACATCGTGACTGCGCCACTCGCATTTATAGTCAATGTGTTGGTTGTTACTGCCTTTGGCTGTTCCCGTCTACGGACGCCTTCCAATCTCTTAGTAGCCTGTCTGGCGCTCTCTGATGTTTTTGTCGGCCGTACAGCTCAGCCAGGGTATATGGAAAACCTGCACCGTTCTGTTCCTTGTTTTGTGAAAATCCATAATGTTGCCTTCAACATTTGGTTTGCAGTCTCTTTTATGACTTTAAGCGCTGTGAGCTACGAACGATTTGTGGCGGTTCGATTGCGTGCTAGGTACAACACCTTCTTCTCTTCAAAACGCGTTGTAAAGTATATGTTAGGCATATGGACTGTAAACATTTTGTTGGCTGCTTTGCAATGGTTAAAAATTGCTGAAGAAAGAGCGCGAGGTACACATCTTATTCTTTGGCTGGTTTGTCTTCTTGCTGCTACTGCAACTCAAATTGGTATTTTTGTCATTGTGCGCCGGAATCGGCGACTGGTTCACGGTCAACTGCAAGCCGTGGAAAATAACCAGAGACAAAGAGAAACCAAGCTTGCCAAAAGCCTTTCTGTCATCGTTGTAGTTTACTTGATTTTAAACTTTCCTGTGCTATTTGTATTTGTTTTATGGATCCATGGGACTTGAATTACACACTTACAACCACTACAGCTGGACTGAGACTTTGGCTTTTTTTAATTCCTGTTCCAACCCTATTATCCTTTGCTGGAAGAATAAACAAGTTCGCCAAAGAGTAACTGAGCTCTTGAAGAAAATAGTGTGCAGCTGGTAAAGTAACCTGAAAAGCCTCAGTTCATTTTCTTTTGCCAAAGAAGTAAACCATGATTTACTGTCAGAACAGCTCTGCCTCAAGAACTAAAGTATTGTTAAACGTGATTTACTAGGTCCGTGTTTTTTTGCTCTTTCTGTTCTCTTTTTTTATTTAAATAAACTCTAAAAAGCTATTAGGAGCTAACTCAAAAGCCTTACGGTTCTTTTAGCCCCTAGACTCCAATTTCACAATTACTTATATTGTTAATTGCTCTAAATATTTTTTTCTTATTTATACAAGTTTAGCTCTGTAATTAAAACTTTGTGAGTCAAATAAAGATTGTTGCTGTTGTTGTTATTGTCGTTATTGTGCGGTAAGGCATAAAGTTTCTGCTTGTACATATCGTGACTAAGGTGCAGAATGCAAAATGTTTAGTTATTGGATATCAGTACTAAGCTAAGGCTTTCCACCGTGATGCGCCGGGGTTGTCGGATGGAACAGAGCGCGTTGTCTATATTCAAAACATTGATTATGTATGAGATTTCCCCACTCACTGACAGATCGAGTCAGTGCAGTACATGTTCTTCGATCTTGCTTGCTCATTACGCGAAGAATTGAGCAAAGATATATAGTTAATATTGTTAACAAAAGAATTTGACAGAAAAAGATGCGTACGTAAGGGTTTGTTTAAGCACACCAGGAGAAAGCAAAGAACAACAAGCATATAAACTACATCCAAGTCTCACAAACCAAAAAAGTGTTTCTATTAGTTTTATCAACATTATTTAGAAATGTGAAATGTGCCGTATATGATAGGGTAAATGGCGTCATCGACAGCAACCAGGTGGTTCATGCAAATCGCGCTTCTTTTCAAAGGATAAGTTCCAAGCCATACATTTGCCGCCGGTTTAAGTAAAGTATAAATTTCAAGTTATAATACAACACTTCCTGATCATAAACTATTTGATAAGAGCCCCTTGCTTTTGAAAACCAAGTTAAGTTTAATAACTTTAGAGCCCGCATATTTCTTATTTATATATGTCTGCAGTTTGTGTCTTATGTGTCAGCCTAACTTTTCTCATTATCATTTTATTTAAAAATGGAATGCTCTTTCCCTGTTTTCCGTAAGGGTTTGTTTCAAAAAAAACAATAGCACACCAGGAGAAAGCAAAGAACAACAAGCATATAAACTACATCCAAGTCTCACGAACCAAAAAAGTGTTCCTATTAGTTTTATCAACATTATTTAGAAATGTGAAATGTGCCACATATGACAGGGTAAATGGCGTCATCGACAGCAACCAGGTGGTTCATGCAAATCGCGCTTCAGTGCAGTATACATATTTTTTCGATCTTGCTTGCACATTGCGCGAATGATTTTTTCCTTTTCATGAATTGAGCAAAGATATGCGGGAGGTCGAGGGTTCGAGTCCCCTGACTGGACCAACACTCAGGGTCTTAAAATAATTGAGGAGAACGTGCTGCCTTTGAAATGACATCTGCAAATGTTTAGACGTTCAGGTCTTCTCGGACAAGGACTATAAACCGTAGGCCCCGTCTCCGGTACCGTCAGTGTCACATGGCTAGCAGGGGACGTTAAAGAAGCCATACACTTCTCGTAAAGAGTAGGATACGGAGTTCCTCGTGTTGTGGTCTGGCCTTGGTTCAGTGCTATGTGTTCATGTTTCTTTAATAAGGGCTGTACAAGCCTATTCGCACCTTTCTCCCTTAAACTGATCTGTCCTGAAAATGCTTAAAGTAAAGTAAAGTATATATAGTTAATATTGTTAAAAAAAAGAATTTGACAGAAAAAGATGTAAGGGAAAGCAAAGAACTACAAGCTTATAAACTACATCCAAGTGTCACAAACCAAAAAAGTGTTTCAATTAATTTTATCAACATTATGTATAAATGTGAAATGTGCCGTATATGATGGTGGCAAATGGCGTCATTGACAGCAACCAGGTGGTTCATGCAAATTTTAAAAAATAAGTTCCAAGCCATATATTTGCCGCCGGTTTAAGAAAAGTATAAATTTCAAGTTAATACAACACTTCCTGATCATAAACTATTTGATAAGAGCCCCTTGCTTTTGAAAACCAAGTTAAGTTTAATAACTTAAGACCCCGCGTATTTCTAATTTATATATGTCTGCAGTCTGTGTCTTATGTGTCAGCCTAACTTTTCTCGTTATCATTTTATTAAAAAGTCGGTAATATCAGCTTTCAAAGCGATATTCAAAACAGGCCCTGTTCATATGTATTCATCTTTATTTAAAAATGGAATGCTATATATTTCCCTGTTTTCCGTTTTTTTTTTTTTTGTTATCGCTTTTATTCGTATACATACGCATCGCTTTCAAAGATTTCGCCCCATGTCTGAAAAAGAATAGATTTTATATCGATTCGACTTAAATCATTTTCAAAATCTCTCGATATATTCTTTTGAAATTAACGTTTGGTCGACAAGATTGTATCGCCAAGCTCGTTTCCATATATCAAAATTGGAAACTCCGAGGTCGACACCGCCGAAAAACGCACCGCGCATATATCCATGACGACATGATTTCTCGAGGTTATAAACGTCAGTAAGGAAGGTCATGATCCATCGATGCTGACAGACCTATTCCGCTAACGTGTTTTCGCTCCGATGAAGGGCTAACGCTCGAAACGTCAGCCCTCGAATCTCTTTACGGTGGCCAATTCACATTATCAACCCTGCTGATAAATCCACATTATAACGTGTTTACATCCTTGTTGCTACCCAATTAATGTTTTGTGATGATTCATTTGGGAGGTTACAATTGTTCTCTTCGTGTTCTCTCATGCACTCAGTTGGGTGTGACAAAAAAGCAGGAGCAGCTAAAAAATTATAGGCATAATCATTCATAATCCATCTAGTTAAAAAAGAAACGAAACAGGAATAAGCTCCGTTGATACAGGCGTTTGGGCAGACACAGAAATAGGCGACGGCGACGGCGACGGCGAGGAGGACGCTTTAAGTAGCCTGCGTAGCAGGCGTTCCCAAGCGAGCGAAGAGCTGTTATGATTTGTTATCGTATATCTGGTGGCGTTAAAATTGGGGCGAGGGAGGGGGAGGGGTGGCAGACAAGGCAACGCTTGCCGGCAAACCCCACGATTTTGAAAAACGCCCACCGATTTTTCACGGTAGAGTTCATCCACAGATTGACAGCTTGTCTAGAATCAATCAATAACATTTTGCCGGATGTAAAATTGTCACGTCACGAGTGAACTTGTCAAACCGGCGAAACTGTTGTGATGTTGGAGGAACGCCAAGTGATCGTTGCAATCGTTGCAGAGTTTGTCGGTGTAATTTAAAATTAAAATTTGGAACTGCATCTCAACCAGGGAAGCCCGGTTATTTCTCCTCAGAAAATCTTTCCAAACCATCGACATGAATGTATGCATACGGAGAAAACCTTGCCGCTACTTGCAGAGCGGCTGGAGTCGAAGTTGTGGAAAACAACAAGCTATTTTCAGAGCATGTTTGCAATCCTTGCGCTAGCAAAATTAGACATTTGCTGACTGTACTCCATCCTAATACATACAGCGTTCGATAGGTAGCGAGGCTGCTTCTTGCAAAATCCCACCAAAGCAGAGCACTAACGTTTCAAGCCGCTTGTCGCAAGTCATCCGACTTTAACATTCACTCCACTACAGAGGAACTGGACGTCACTCGTGTGCTGTTGTCACCACAAAAATTGTCCCTTCCTTTGCAAGCTGTCCCTTTTATTTGCCAATTTCTTTTTCTTTCGTTTTTGCAATTGGAAAATTTCTGTTTAACTGGCATTCAGCGGGACCGTATAAATTTCATGTCGGTTTTGTTAAATCGTAATAAATTTTAGTTAACCTGGGTGTATAGACGTATCCTTATTTCTCTGTTTTTTTTTTCTCCATGAAGTACAGGAAATAAGAAAGCTAACTTTTGGTACGAAATTTTACTGCTAAGCAGGTCAAGGAGCAATTCGCATTTTAGCTAATCATGTAAATTAGAAGTATCCTAAAACATTTTAGAAAATTCAATTCAGCACAGACGTTCTCTAAAAACACACAATATTTCAAGAAGGAGAATGTTTCCTACTCGAGACGCCCACCCTTGACATTCTCACCAGCGTCGCATGTAATTTATTGCGTTGCAAGTTGTCATTTTCAAGCCCGCGTCTGTCATCCCTATCCAGCGGTTTCCTGCTATTCAAACGATTGCCACTTGGAACAAGTCTATGTTGTATGTTTGCATTACGGTATTGTCATCTGGAACCTGCTAACCCTAATGTTTATTCAAAGAACGTTGTCATAGAAACGGCATCTTAGTTACGTGACTAGACTTAAAAGATCAGGGGATATTATGTCACAAGGAATAATGTTAGCTCCGTTTCCTAAATAATGGAGTTCCTCAATTCCAGCGTTTCCATTCTACAGTTTCCTTATTTTACAATACCTTTATTTTAAAATGAACAGTTGATCACCCATAAGTTGCCAAAATCATGTGATAGTGATCTCTATATTGTCACTTTGAAGATCACCTACCCTTTGCTAAGTTGAACAAAATGTTGGAGCACTTTTCATTTTGAAGACATCTTTGACTATCTGAAGAAGTTATTTTGCCTAAAACAAACATAATAAACTAAAAGCTTTTCAGAGCTAATCAAGGAAAGTAGAAGCACCTGTCCAGCTGCAAATACGGTGTGAAAGTTAGCGTCAACCTCTTCACCAGCACACCCGGTTCTTTAAAAGATCAATTACTCTTTTGCGAACGTGTCGATTCTTCCAGCAAAGGATAAAGGGGTTGGTACATGAATTAAGAAAGGCCATCGTCTCCGTCCAGCTGTAGTGGTTGTATGTTTGCAAGTCAAGTCCCAATATCTGATGATAAAACGTCACAATCAGCACAGGAGAGTTTAAAAATAAATAGCTTGCAACGATGAACGTGAGGCTTTTTGCAAGCTTTGCCTCTCTTCGTCTCTGCAGATTTTCAGCGGCTTGAAGTTGAACTTGAAGCTGTCGACGGCTCTGTCGTACAACGACTGCAACCCCAATTTGAGTCCATCCCGAAACAAGAAGACAAATCAGCCAGATAACGAGATGGGCCCCTCTGGCTGCTTGGTTTATGTTAGCCCATTGTAAAGAGGTTAAGAAAATGTTCATAGTCCATATGCTTAGCATATACTTTAAAACTCGCCTCGAAGAGAAAAAGTTATTATAATTAATACGCAATCGAACGGCTAAGAATCGTTCGTAGCTAACGGCGCTTAAAGTCATAAATGACACCCCAAAGCAAATGTAAAAGGCAACAGCATAAACTACCATGACAAAACAAGGAACAAAACGGTGCTGGTTTTCCATAAGTCTGTAGCATACATAACCAGGTTGAGCTGTGAGGCCGACAAAAACATCAGAGAGCGCCAGACAGGCTATTAACAAATTCGAAGGTGTCCGTAAACGGGAAGAGCTGAAGATGGCTGTGACAACCAACAAATTGACTATAAGAGCGATTGGGGCAGTTACGATGTTGATAATGGCTGTTATGAGGTTCATGATGTAACGCTGTGAAGCATTGTGGAAGTTTGGTTCAGGAAGATGGAAGCAATACGAATCGTTTGTAGAGACTTGGCCTTCCATAATTACGGTGTGCTACAGTCTCTGCAGCTGGCTTCGTTGCAAGAAATTTTTCGCGACTTTATTGTGCACTGTTTTTCTCCAAATAATATAACATGGTTTTGGTCATCACGAACTGAGTTTTACGATGAGCAGCTCCTAAGTATTTATTGTCCAATGATTTGGACAATTTGTCATCCGGATTGTCATCAAAATGAAAACCCTGCCAGGCTGGCAAAATGTATGATAGTGCGTCGTACTTACAACATACGCTTTTGCCATTTGCATGGATCGGATGTTACTTCAAATATTTTGACCACTGAAAAAATAGATCGCATTATGAAGAAACTCTTTAGGCCATATTCCTTCACCTCAGTTTCAGAATTATGTCTGGTGTGTAGTTAAACCGTTGATGCACAATGAATTGATTCTTCCGTTGATTAAAATACGTCTGGGTAATTGCTGCAAACTGATAATTGTTTGGCCAATTTTATTTATCATTTGTTATAATTTATTTATTTATTTATTTATTCATTCATACATGGCAGTTAATTAGAAAACTTGACAAGGAACACCGTCTTCTCTATTAAATATGCCAACTTGCAAAAAAATCTTGTCCAGCAAACTTATAGAAGAGAATTTATTGGAGAACCTTGCCCACTTACACAGTAAAATTTTATACGACAGAATACAACGATATATCTATTTCTTTTATTTCATATGATAAGCGATAAAATAACCGGAAGGAAGTTTCCGTTGCGAAAATATTTGCACATATGATATGAATCTTTAATTAAAACCTTACGGTTAATCTTAAATTGCCAAAAGTGATATTAACAAGGCGAAGTTTTATTGATTTTGACGAATGGCATACTGTGTAAAAACGATTTCGAAATATCAAAGCGAATTTAACATTTCAATCGTATGAAACAACTGCTTAATATTGGCTACTAATTAGTTTCCAGAGGAAAACACAGAATTACTTAAGGACCTAATACGAATGCCGGAATGACGTGTATCTATCCACTTCCTAGGTTAAAACCATTCTACCTAAGACAGATTATTATATAATACATTTAGCTCTTACTAATCAAGCAAAAAGTAAGTTAACAATTGATTTGTACGTTCATCGAGATAGGAAGCACATGGGAAGTTTGGAGAGCACTAAAGATGATACGCTGTGATCATGCCATCCCTCCCCAGTCATTTTAAAATCGCCTGATCGCCGGTTAGAAAGATGAAAGATGCGTCGTAGTTGCTTCCGATTACGCCCCGAGCAACAACAGCTTCTTAGCTTGAGTGCTCTCCAATTTCCCAAGCGCTTCATATCTCGGAGATTGCATACTGACGAAAAAAAATCAATTGTTAATAATGGTAATAGGACTGAGTGGAGTTTATTTGGTCTGTAATCATAGGAGTCTTTACGTGCGTAAAATTAAATAGAAGAAATGTATGGACGCCTCGAGTGTGCGAAAAAAGTTGAATGTGATTTAACTTTTTCCGCAGACGCGATACGTTCATACGCTTCTTCATTTTTTTCTTTTACGCACGTAAAGCTAGTTAAACTCACGCCCGTTAACGTACCGAAAATTAGGCGACAGTCGAAATTCACCTTATGATTATAGACAGAACTGGACGTCACAGTCGAAGTCATATTATCAACTGGTGTGGCCCAAGGATATAAAAGTACTGCGGCTATTTAGGTCTAGTTTGCATGTCAATGGCTTTGTATTGCATGTGGTTTAACTGCAGGAACTCGTTTTCTATTATTGTTTAGAGTCGCTAGCGCGATAGCAATATTTACATCTCACAGAAAATTGTTGCGCGTGTTCGAGACACGTATAAACGATTCTTTTTTCCGGCCCGGTACTGCTTTTTGCTGATTAACTTTTCTCACCTAGCTGCTGCGCGCATGAATGGAGTAGTTCTCAAGGGGTGTTCAGTCGTAATAAGGAAGCAAAGAAAAAGCGCGCACATGAACAGTACGCAAACTTTGTTATTGGACAATAGACCAATTTCGATATTTTAAAATTCAGCCTAAAACAATAGACCTCAGCACGAGGCTCCGGGGTATAAATTATTGAGTTTGTGGGATTTATTCCCTGGAGCCTCGCAGTGATGTCTATTGTTTTAGTCTGAATATTAAAATATCGAAATTGGTCTATTTGTTATCGAACATTTTAGCTGCGCGCGCTCCAATTTGGTCAAAGATATATAGGGCGTGCTAAGAACCAATCAGATTCGAGAATTTGGTTACAGTTATGATTAATAACAAGTAGAGATAAGCGTGGATACAATTCGCTCAATTAAATGCCTTTTACAAAAAGGTCCTTCATTTAACAATTATGCGTACTCAGCTAATGGTTAATGTTTTAGTGGTCTTAATTTCTTCAAGATATCTTTGACTTTTTGACGAATCTGTCTATTTTTCCAACAACAAATCACGGGGTTTGAGCATGAGTTAAAAAACGCCAGAGTCTCAGTCCAGCTGTAGTGGTTGTACGTTTGTAAGTCAAGCTTCAAAATCTGATGGTAAAAGGTCACAAATAGCACAGGAAAGTTCAGAATCAAATAAACAGTGACGATGACAGCGATGCTTTTTGCAAGTGTGGCTTCTCTGTGCCTCTGTAGATTCTGTGCGGCTTGCAGTTCCACTTGAAGTTGCCGACGGATGCGTCGTACAACAAATACAATGTTAATTTGAGTTGCCATAGCAGCAAGAAGACAAATCAACCAAAGAATGAGCTGAGCTCCTCTTGCTGTTTGGTCAATTTTTGTCCATTGCAAAGCAGCCAACAAAATGCTTACAGCCCATATGCCTACCATATACCTCACAACCCGCCTCGACGAGAAGCGTTCTTGATACCTAACCGCCACGAATCTCTCGTAGCTCACAGCGCTTAATGTCATGAACGACACACCAAAGCAAACGAAGAAGGAAAAGTTATAGACGATTCTCACAAAACAAGGGACAGAACGGTGCTGGTTTTCCATGAGCCTGAAGCTTATATACCCCGGTTGGGCTGTAAGGCCGATTAGAACATCTGATATCGCCAAGCAGGCTATTAACAGATTGGAAGGTGTCCGCAGCCGGGAACAGCTGAGGATAGCAGTAATGACCAACACGTTGACAACAACGGCGAGTGGGGCAGTCACGATGTTGATGATGGCTGTTATCAGGTTCGTGGTGACACGTTGTGAAACTTGATCGAAGTTTGGATCAGGAAGATAAAAGCAGGACGAACCCTGATTGCTCGAGATGTTATCCATTTTCATTGATCCTGTTAATCTGTGAACTGTCTCTTCAATTACGTATGACTATAGCTTCCCGCCTTAATAATAACTCGACTCTTTCTTTACAGTCAAACCTGTTACGTCCTAGGTGGGTCGTAGCAAGTCTATTCTTGGCATTGATGTGTTGGAGCTTTTAACGAGAAGGACCTTGTTTATAATTTTGACAACTGCAATATCCAGGTGCTAATTTAGTAATGTTTTCTAAATTAAGCCAAAGCTGTTCTCGAAAGCTCCTTATATTAATATCGTTATTGGCGTTGTTGAATACAAAATTTTCGCGCATAGGCGCCCTTTTATTCAAAACGATAATTCAAAAGTTAATATTTTTTTGTGCCACATTTGTTCGAGGTAACACCCGAGATGCAAGTTTACAGAGTTAAGTTCCCAAAAATTTTAATAACTGCGAATTTTCAAATGAGTTAACCCACTCATTTCAATGAAAATTGGAATAAAAGTAAACAGGATAGGAGTGCGAGCCGGGAGAAGGGATGCGGGGGGGGGGGGGGGGGGGGGGTGTGCAGCCCACTTAGTTTTGAAAAATTTCGACATTTTTCGGGGCACAACGCTCAGGATTCTGGCGACAGTAGTTGCGATTTTTGGGTGGTTGAATACCGGTTTAACGCTAACACATTCGGAAATTGTAGATTTTTCGGGCAGGGAGGTTACACCCCCCCCCCCCTAAAATCCGAAGGTGCTCGTTCGCCTATGATAAACAGAACGCAATATTCTGTTCTTGCCATGATGTTATTATTTATCCGTAGGATGACGAGGAGCTTTCGAGAACGCCTTTGGCTTAATATATAAAACATCTTACAATTAATATTGAGACCTGGCCATTAATATTTAATAATAGTTCCTTTTCGTTAAAAGTTCGAACTCCAACGCCAAGAATAGAATTGCTACGACCAAAGCACAACGTAAGATTTGATTGCAAAGAATCGGTCAAAATGTTAATGATTTTATCATAAATTTATGTTATTTTCATACTGTTTCACTTAATATTATAATGTAATTTCTAATTTTTTAAGTACATTTTTAATGTTTTTATCCAATAATCAATTTCTTTTATTTTTTAAAGACAGATGGACGCCTGCATATTCTTAATTATAAATTTATTTTTTTATTATCTATTTAAAACTAAAATTGATGACATTTGACATATTTTGGACACGGGAACGTATTAAAACCCAGAACTTCAAGATCCCGTGTGTTATTTTAATCTTAAGGATCAACAAATATACTATATTTCAGCTTAAAAGTTTAATGAAGTTTTCTTATGAGGAAGTCACAGTAATATATTGCCACTTGACATATGCATTTAAATTATTATTTTAGCAAGGAGGAAACCATCAAGGAACAATATTTTTTGTCGTGTACGTGATCAAATAAGACTTGCCGAAGTGACCGGAATACGTCAAAAATTTGTATGCGTCATAGCCTGGCCCTTCCACACAGGCTTAAAAAGAGTTGGGGTGGGGTATATTGACTGATCAAAATAGTTGCAAAGCACAGAAGAAGCAAGTGGAAAATCTTCCGCCAGAAACTACATGTAATGAATCACATGGCCTCCATTTTTTTTTTTTTTTTTTTGGGGGGGGGGGGAGGTGGGGCACTTTCTCCTTAAAGGTTCGGGATATTGATACGTTTACTTGCAATATTAACGGATTTAACTGACTGATACCAGCATATTGCCGACGGTAAATTGACGCTCTTTTTTGGTGAGCCAATATGATATCCTAAAACATACGCCAGTTCATTTCTTCGGAATTCATTATCGATACGTTCATTAGGAATATTAAGGTGGCCTAGTACAGTTTTGAGGGAGTAAATGAGCCCAAATTTATGTAAAATGTTCAGAAGTTTTTTATCTTTCTGTTACTGCTATTTGTTAAAGCGTCCAACCATCAAATGTGACATTCGAAGAATAAAAATGCTGCATTTCAGCCAAAATGAGTGACCGAGTGCCTAAGAAGGGACTGAGCACTAGTACGTTCAATGGCGTTTTTCTCAATCTACCAGCACGACCCTACCTCAAAATTTCAGAAAATAGTAATTGGCTCAGATTAAACATTCATGCGAAATAAAATAAAAATCTGTTTTTGGCTGTTGATTAGAATTTGTTTCGTTCAAATGTCGCATATGATTGTTGTACCCAGTAACAAATAGTAAAAAGAGAAAGATAAAACACTTCTGAGCATATACAATTTCCTAAAACATACGCCAGTTATTTCTTCGGAATATCGATACGTTAACTCGGAATTATTATATAAAGGCTTTAATTGCCTGATGCAAGCCAATTGCCAACAGACATGTTTTTCCTTTCAAATCACTCCAAAGTGGAAATGAGCTCGTGTGTGGCATGGAAACATGATTTCCTGTGTCTAATGTTTTTGATAAAGTATGAGAAATGTTGTGTAATCACCACTCACGGTCACAGTTTTTTCTGTTTGAATTTGCTGATTCGAGTAATGAACTGTCAATGGCTATTCTGTCAAGGAAACGGCCATAAACTTTTAAAAAATCCATTACTTAGTGAGGATGACAATTATTTTATCAATCATCAAATATCGAACAAATATAAAAATCAATGAGAAACACCTGCTCGGACCAGTGAAAATAGAGACCCAATCCAATGAGAGCGGTCATAAGTACAAGGATTATTTGAGGCTTCATTGCTTCTTTGAGACCTCAGATTGCAGAAAAGTTATACATGGGCAGCTTGAGGTATATTATAACTACGTTTGTTTTAAGGCCTTTCAAAGTAAGCCCTATTGAAGTTGGGGCTAATTAACAATTATCCTGAGAAATCGCGCGGAACATCGCCTGATACTTAGGCCGAGTTGGCTAAAAGCAGACGATAATCCGCAAGATTGAGCAATAGAATTGTTTTACTATTCAAAAAATTGTCAACGAAGAGCATTTTACAGCCAGACAAGTTGTCGTTATGCGGCGCTTAGCGAGAATTCCAGTTTATCCTTACTTAACGTATACCGCAGAATATCTATAAGCTGCAGTTGACGGATATTGAGAGCACAATGACCATATTTGGACAGTGTTGCAATATGTTGAATAATAACAGGATATCTGCTAAACACAGATAATGGATAACAATCGCTTCATGACCATATATGGGGAACGTGACAAATTTCAATGTTGAATAATAAATGGAGTTGTAATCGACAGCCGTGAGTAAGGTTACTCGTCAAAAATGGAAACATTTTTATCGTCATCCGTCAACTGAGCCACCCCCAGAGTTTCCAAACAGGAATAGTCTAAAATGTTCACCGTCAGCCGTCAATATTTTTAACACGTCAAGCGTCAAAGTACCCTACTCCCCCACCCCATTGAAATCCTTCTGAAGAGGGATTCATGGTCAGGCGTTCTTCCCTCTCAGTGAGCAAACTAACGGCTGTAAATAGATGTATACTTGTACACTTTGCTAGCAATGCAACAAACGATTTTAGCGCCTGATACACCTTGTTCAATCAAACGGAAGACTAACTTGAAAGCTTGTCAGGAGGGGGGTGGGGGGGGGGGGGGGTGCCATGTCGCAGGTCTGAATTTAAAAATGCACCTTGCTGGTGTTTTATCGAACATCTGTTTGGACCACTACACGAATCAAGTGTTCAATATAAGTTATTGTAAAAAATAATATGAGAATTAATATGAGAATTAATTTGCGCAGCATTAAATCGCTTCTTAATAACCCAGCAGTAAATTTAATCTGTCAAGCAAGTTCAACGCAAGGCAAATCGAACATGCACAAATTATGTCTCGAAAACGCGTTAACTTTTCTTTTTAAATTGGTGCTTCTCTGTTGTAAATTTATTTGCGAGTGCGTAACTCATTTTGGTTTTCACAAACGTTTTCAGTCGGAATCACGAATCACTGTCTTCACGGATCACCGACAGGTTTGAACGGATTCCACGCGCCATTCTGTAATGTGCAATGTCGAAAGGCTCTACAAAACAATATACAAGGAGAGGGACTGGAAATGAGGGAACAAGGGGTAACATGAGACTGGTAATACGGCACCAAATGTGTTAACACTATTGTCACTTATTCTGTTGGAGTTCTTAACTTTTTCCAAAGAAGTATTTTATGATAGAACGCTTCCGCTATGAGATGTGCTTTTCACGTTTCACATCATCTAAATGAGATCTTGTATCGGCCCCCGACCTATTGGCAACATGTTGCACAAATATTATATTGCGGTGTAAAAGGCGGTAATATCTTTGTTTAATTGTCAAACGAAATCTTCTGTCCCTGAACGCATAAAGAAGAGGATTAATAAAGGAATTGATGCTGAAGCAAATAGTCGTAAATGAGCCCACCACAATTTCCCTGGTCGACAAAGAAATATTTTTGAAGGTTCGAGTGAATAGCCACAAAAGACCTATAATTATTGGGAGTAGGAAAAAAAAGAAATTGCTAACGACCAAGATGGAAATCTTCTTCGCCAGCCTTCTATCTCGTTTGATGCCCACTTGATTTCCAGATTTCCTGGCGTGAAGAAAAATGTGGAGATACATTGGCAGTGTAATGGTGTACAGGATAACTCCAATAGCGACAAGGCTGGCGCTGTAGGAAAACGAGTGAGGAATTCCTCTGGCAGGCTGTATCGGAATACAGAATGTGGTTGCGGTGTATGTTCCTACACGGAAGAGTGGAAGTGATGCCATCAACACTGCTATAACCCAACAGATTAATACACTGCACAAGCAGATCTTCCCTGAAAACGAAATGCTTGGTCTCATGGAGAAAATAATTGCTACGTATCTCTCAGTTGTCAACAGAAAAGACGACAAGGCCGCCATGAACTGTCCAACAACCCATAAGAATCCAAGAGCTGGACACAAAGTATCCATCTCCGTAAAGAAGCGTTGGTACGAGAATGCGTGACGTGACGACGTGATAGCTAGGGAATACGCACCAACGAAAAAGTCACTCATGGCCAAATTTGCCACCAATAGCATCGTCGAGAGTCCCCTGAGAGTCTTTGTCGTCACTGTGTTCACAAATACTGTCAAGTTTAAGATGATTATCAATGGTGCCAAAAAATACTCGGCATAAAGAGCAGAGTTCGCACTTTCCCAGCATCGGTGCATTGGAATCAATGTCACCTCGGAAGCGAAACACTTTTCATCGTAGACGGATAAGAACCCATGCTTGGCAAAAGTGTGTGACGCATTACGCACAATATAGCGTGAACCACGACAGCGTGATTCAGGGTAAATGTCATACGATCCTTTACTAAAACGCGTGACGTTTACGTGAGTTTCGTTTTTCAGAAGTGTGCTGTTGGTACAGGCTGTGCTCCACGTCACGCCAGTGATGACTTGAAGGTTTGGAGCTTGCAGGACATGCTCGGGTAGAAGAAACGTGTCACCTGTCACAATTGAAATAACTTCAACGGAAGGAAGCTCCAGAGAAAGATTTCCTTTCCAGACCTTCAAGTTCTTTAGTTTGAGCTCCCTTTAACAAAATAAAAGGAAAAAAAAAGACAATAAAATATAAGCTGGAAAGCACCAACAGCTTGTGTGCATTTAAACAGGTGCCGTCGATACTTACAGGAATGTTAAAGTGTAAAAGTGGGTAAAGGTGTCCTTTGGAATGATTGTTGTATTGTAATCTATGACAGATCTGAAGAACAAAACAGGATCGAACTTTCATAAATAAATAAATAAATATTTTGTGTTTTACCAAAAATAGGCTATAACATGATAATATAGGTGGTTTGAAGAGATGAACGGAGAGCGAAGAAGGCGGTTTGTGCGCTGGAATCAGGATGGAACGGCCAAAGTTCGGGACCCATCATGAGCCACTGTGTTGCGTTGACACAATGCCTCTCTTCACACAGTAGAAGATATGGGTACTGGTGAATTGTTGGGGCAACCTGACAGATTGCTGGGGAATACGCAGCGATGGACTAGTATCCCAATCAGAAGTTCAGGGGGTTGAGTAGCAATACTCCTAGTCGCTTCGTGCTGCAGAAACCGGAGTTAAGCGCCAACAGCTGTAGTCAGTTGGACCAGTGCATAAAATTTATTTTTCCCAAAATTCGGCCTTGCAGATCAGTGTGGTATTTCAAAACGTTTTACATAACTTCCCTTTCACGTTTCACAATTCTATTTTTACTATTTTTTGCTGTCTCACTGTTCCCTCAGTTGTGATTTTGTCTACTTACAATGCGGTCGTTAGCTCTGGCTTCCTTATGAAAGTTCGCAAGTCGTTTCGCACATTATTTGTGTGACAGGTGATCGTCACGTTATACACAGGATCACGTGAGCAAATGCACACTGGCGTTACGCACACGTCCGTGACAGCTACTGAGTAAGAAGACGTGAGAAAGGTGGCCAGGGAAAAGAAGGCGAGGAGAATGATAACCACGCACCTTATTTGGAAAGAAACATAGATACAAAAATTAGCGGGCTCCGGACGCTTACAAATGAAAGCATATAAATTTCGAAAAGAAGCTCGCGTTTGCAACTTGTGAAACCTGATTGGTCGATACCCAATCCTTTCCCGTAGCAAGTGATAGATACAGTAAGTGAACGATCTGTAAGGTTGCTTTACAACGGCGAGCCGAATACGAGTTAAATTGTAAATACCCATGCAGAATGAACAGGTATATTGAATTGGTCGTGGGAAATGAATTTGTACGTTTTGTTATTTTATGCTTCAAAAAGGTAAATTGGTGTAATTAAGCGGTCCCATTTCTCATCAGTATTACAGGGAGGTCATGGGTTCGAATCCTGTCGGTACTCAGAGTTTTTCTTTGCTCTGTGTAATTACTGATCACATCATCTTTAAAGGAACACTGTCACAGGGGTTTGGTGTTTTCAGCTTCATTCATTGATAAAATCATTACCTGGTACTTTACTCGTGCTCAAAATGCTCCTGATGGACTAGCAGGAAGATATCAAACGAACTGTGGCTTAAAGAGCAAACCATAATTAATTTCTGGCGATATTTTAAAGGAATGGCCATAGAATTTAAAAAAAACTGGTTATTTTTTTCAAATTTCAATCCACTTCCATCCTTGTCATCCTAAGTAATAGGCGGCAATAAACAGTTTCAGTGTAGTGATACAGTCCTAGGTAACAAAACTACACCATTATTTTTGGGTTTCCATTGATGCAGGAACATATTTCAGCATTTTAAAATGACACCAAATACTGTGACAGTGGCCCTTTAACATAAGTATGAAAACGATATGTTGAATTTAATGAAGCAGTAAATCAATACCTGGAAGAAAAAATTCCCATGACTCTTCACGGGGTTTAGATCAGTCTATCTATGTCAAAGATGTTTACAACTTAGTTTAATCAGGAACCGGCTTGCATTATTTTTCTGGTGTGCAGCATAGGGCGATGCTGAAAGAGAAAGAATGTATCATGTATAATAGCATTTAGGTTTCATTCAGCATAGTAGCAGTGTGTCAAAAGAAAGAAAATATTTTATGTGTACACATTGCTCCGGGTTCTCCATCTAGCTCTTTTACTCTCCTTTTTATTCTTGTCCCGAGAGCCGCTTGCCTCTCAAGCGTGCTGGGCCTGAGAGTAACAAGCGGCTTGTTACCTTTGTTTTTCCCCAGAGCAACTTGCTTCTCGTGCAAAACAGGCCCAGCCGGCTAAGAGGGACACGTGACCTTGGCGACTAGAAAGCCTGCTTTTCTTTTATGCCCCTGTGTTCTTTTTAATCTACTCGCCTTCGACGTCGCACCTTTCCATTTCATGGACCATTTACGTGAATGGTCCATGTCATTTTAGCGACACTTAATTTTTTTTAGCTGCCATCATTTTTTTTTCATATACAAAAAATAAAACTTGTAAGTCAACAACCATAATCGAGCCCGAACCTTCTGTTATTCAAACATCCCTGTCTCACCACTACACCACCAGGTTGATCCGCCAAATTCCCTCAAAATTTAATAATAAAACGTGACTTTCTTAATCTATTTAACTTATAGTATTAAGCTAGCCAACAAAAGTAACCGCAAGCAAACCAGTGTGAAAGTGAACAATTAAGCATTTGCGAGCGTGCATTAGTCTAGCACCAAACTATGACCAGTTTCGACCTAGCCCAGGACTAAATCAGAGCAGGTATCGGACGACATATATATCGTCCACTCCGAAAAGCTTGGTTACCAATTATGGCATCGATCGTTAAAAATGGCATGGGCCGTTTATCAAAGGAAATCAGCTTCGGCGTCCTTAAGGTGTGCAAGTGCAGCTCTGCAGCCGTTGTTTTGTTCATTCGACATAAATGTGGCCATCGGACTTCCATCTCCTTAGCGAGGTTTTCAGCAAGACGAGATGGAAGCCCGTATACATTATCATACCGTATACATTCCTCATTATACATGGGGAAAGAGCAAAATAGCTACAGTAACTGCAGTTCCCACTTTATACATGGACACGAGGAGGGCATTGAAGACGTGGTAGACCCAAAATAACATGAAGGACAGCATAAAAGGAGAGGGAACAAGTTCGATGGAGATGAATACCTGGAGCGAGGTAACCGGCATTGCAGAAGTCGACAGAGATAGTTGGCAACAAATTGTAGAGGACACTTGGCATTAAGAAGTTAGGCAAAGTTATGTTAACCGCAAACATTGGCCTCAAATAATGAAGCAGTCTACTCAGTGTAAACTGTTCACCCATCTGAAAATCAGTCTTTGCATACAGCTATTTCAATTAACGTTAATGGATTAACGTTAAAAAGGTTTAGCAACTGCAATTCTTCTCAGCATGTCAGTGTAGGTAAGGCGCTTTGAAATTTTAATTTATTAGTAGTATTTTATTTATATGTATATATATTTTCCATATTAATTACAAGGAAAAATAATAAATCAAAGATCAGTTGTAGAGAATGAGGAGTAGCGACGCTTTGTTTCTGATCTTTTCAGACATGTGGAAACAAGGTATTTTTAGCCACACTGAATTTAAGAAGAATTACCCAAACTCAAAGCTACGAAACAGTAGACGAAAAGCTACAGGCAAGTTCTCATAGAGAAGAAACATAAACTCTACGTGCAAAATTAAAAACTTGCAAATTTCGTCCGGTATACAGTCATACCATTCGACCTTGTCGGTGGGCTTCTAACGCTTTTATCCGACAAATCAAATTGAAATAGGCATTAAGTTTAAATAACAAGGCTGCATGAAGAAGTAATCCATCAGCGAACAAATTACGACGACGCGCTCATAATGATAAAGCTGTGTTAATTGCAATAAAATCTGTCCTGCACAAAAAGTCATTGTGATCGTTAAAACAGAGATCAAATGTTCAGTTGAATGAAATCATAACAGGAACTCCTTTTCAGGGAGCCCTGAAAGTTTTGGACTACCTGAACCATACTTTTTGGTTAATAAACCGGAAAGACCAGACCAGATGCAAAAATAGATGCATGAACCTGCCGGTGATAATCAACCGAGGTTTTTCAAACCACCAGCGTTCAGTTTTCGCTTTTTTGAATTAATCTGAATTCGAAGTTAAATACAAGTAGTCTTCAGTTTTCAACAGAAAGCGGCAAAATACCTAACCTGCGATCAGGCGTTCTATGTATTTTTGCGTTACTCGCCACTAAAAATAAGAACGACTGATTGCAGGTTACAAAATACCTCGTTCTCTGAGTCACGTACGCGAGGCCCGTGGCCTGCATGACAAATTAAGTTTTACCGGGTAAGTTTGTTTATCAATGAAAACAGACCCTGTTTTCTGGTTATTAAGAGCGAAATGTATAACTTTTGGGTTATCAACCAAGACTTTTTGGCTTGATAAACAAATTCTTGAGCTATTAACCCAGAGTGCCTTGAAAGTTTCAGACAGGAACGTTTCACGTTGAAGTCGCACCATTACAGTAAAACATATAGAAGACGAAATCTAGTTAAATGGAGGACCTATGAAGAAAAACATTACCGAGCTGAAATCGAATCTGCTAAATCTTTAGATAAAACTTTAGTACTTCATAACTTACCTTTTAGTGGAAGACATTTTGCACGACACAATCCACACTTTTCGCGACACAATCGATCGGCAAAGCCGTTTGCTAATCTTTCTTCGATGATCAAGCTATATCATCAGGATGCTTTAATTTGCATTTAAAAGAAACTCTGACAAGAAATGCTCGCAGAATTGCTATATTTCAACAACTGAGTTCAGTTTTAAAACAAATAGCTTTTTTACAATTCCTTTCCAATTCGGGATCCAAATATTCGTGCAAATGTTAACGCAATACCGACTGCCACAACGCGGGAAGGATAGATTATGCAGTACATTAATTATATTCATGGTCAAAACATGCGTTATCACTTCTTTATAAGAAAAAAAAGGAGCCAGTGTTTTCTTTATCAAAGTCTTTATCTTACTTGAAAACGGGATTTTTTTTTTATTCACAAATTTTTATTAAAAAGGCAGCAACAAAAACAATCAGATAACGAATAAATTACGACTTAAAGCTGTATTTACTGTCATTAAAATCTGCCCTGCACAACATGTGATCGTTAAAACTCTTTTTATAATTAAAGAGCTATAAAAAAATCAAATGTTGAATTAAAATCATGAAGCAGGAACTCCGTCTTTGTATGGAACCATGAAAGTTTTGGACTACCTGAACCAAACTTAACTTTTTAATAAAACTTTAAGGGTCTCGTTTTCCATTGACAAAAAGACTTACCCCGTAAAACTTGATTATTAAAGAAATTTTGTCAGGCCACGGGCCTCGCGTACACGTGACTCAGAGAACGAGGTATTTTGCCACTTTCTGTTGAAACCTACAGTCTACTTGTATTTAACCACGAATTCAGATTAATTCAAACAAACGAGTATGCTGCTGGTTTGAAAAACCTCAGGTAATTATCATCGGCAGGTCCATGCATCTATTATGCATGCATGGAAAGTATGGTTCAGGTGGTCCAAAACATTCATGGTTCCATAAAAAGGAGGAGATCCAGTTATGATTTAATTCAATATTTGATCTTTATTTGTTAAATAAAGAAGCCTAAGCCATGAATTATACTGTCATAAAACAGGACGGGCATTTGAGAACACGAGGGAAATGTAGAAAACACGAGTCGCAGGCGAGTGTTTTCTACATTTCTCGAGTGTTCTCAAATGTCCAGAGTGTTCCATGACAGTGTAATACATGGCTTAGGCTTCTTCATTTGCTTTATGATATAGATTTTATACGCCGCGAGTAAAAACAACAAAACACGCATGATCGATAAACTGAAGCAATTTAATTTCGCTTCTACTACTTTGCTCTCGAACGTAGAAGCTTCTTCGACAATCTCTGCAGCTTGACTCAGAATTTTGTCCGGAATTTCTTCATAGAAAATGTTCGCCGCCATCCCTTGCGAATTTTCACTAGAGTAAAGCTGACGAAAAACAATAAAACACGCTTTTTCTATGTTTTATGCTCTGATAAAACATGGGCTTTGACCAATCAGCGCGCGCGCAGAGTCCAATCTATATTATAAAACTCTTTAAAGTGTTTTAACGATCACATTCACTCACTCAGTACAGGACAGATTTTATTTCTAAGACAGCTCTATCATCATGAGCGCGTCATCGTAATTTGTTGGCCGTCGCATTGCTTTTTTATGCTGCCTTCTTAATAAAACGTTATGTCGAAGGAAAAATTTGTGAAGCAATTCGTTTTAAAACTGAACTCAAATGTTTTTGAAAATTAGTAATTTAATAATCAAGAACTCTGCGAGCATTCCTTTTCAGAGTTCCTTTTAAATGAAAACATCCTGAGATAGCTTGGTTATCGAACAAAGATTAGCACACGGCTTTGCCGATCGATTGTGTCGCGAACTTTTTAATTTGGAAAATATCTTTCTCTAAACAGTAAGTTATGAAGTACTGAAGTTTTATCGAAAGCTTTAGCAGATCCAGCTCGGTAATGTTTTTCTTCATAGATCCTCCGTTTAACTAGATTTCTTCTTCTATATTTTTTTCTGTACCGTGAAATTTGTTGTCCAGAAACAATTTGAATGTCCGGAAACAATTTGGATAGTGCTAAAAATAAATTGTTCGAGTTGATGAATTGTAGAAGCGCAGACTTGTCAAGAAAAAAAGTAAA
>OX393571.1:13724175-13759175 GCA_947652115.1 Blastomussa wellsi
ATTAACACTCACTACATTCCACTTTGTAGTTTTTAATCACGTGCAACGAGACTTCACACACATTCTTATATATAAAGAACTTTTAACAATCCAACTTTTTAGAATTTGATAATGATGAGCGAGTCATCGAAACGTCATTCGAAATTTTTATCGTTGGTTTTTATTCTTAAATGTTTATCGAAAGCGTCTGTTATTAGAAGAACTTTTAAAAACAGAAACACAGACGCGACGCCCGAGAGGCAGCCCCCTGCAGTTTTGTAAAATTGTCAGTTTTCATTTAAGCCTAGACGAGGCGGAAAATGGCGGCATCGAATTTCAATATTTTAGAGTATCAGCATTCATATTATTGACGTAACTAACAGCCAAAGATAATTTTACTTCACCCCGATAGCTTGAACCTTCAAAAGGAATCGAAATTCGATTCCCCAGAAGGTGAATCGAAGAACGCTGCACTATTTCAGATTGCTTAAATTATCGAGGGTAAGATTTGTAGGAAAATGACGAAAAGGGGAATCAAAAAGTTTCGACTTTCAATATAAACCCTAACTTTTCCTTTTCAAGATGATCATTCAAGGGAGGCCATAAAACAGGCCACTGCGGTTTGGCTTGGCATTTAGAGTGTGACAGAACCTTGTAAATAAGAAGATTTGGCTTAGCAGGCAAACTGAGAAAGACAATAAATTAAAGTTACTCAATACTGATAAAATAAAAATTTGTCTTTCTTGACGGGAGATAAACATAAACACGCGAAAAAAAGTATTGTATACACAGCTTTATGGCCATGCAATTCATTACAGAGGCGATTCACGAAGACCGGTACAACAAAAATTGAGTTTCATTATTCGAGTACAGAAGACGACTTTTAAGGATCAGGGTAAGAAAAGGCGCCAATTCACTAACCTCAGACTTGTGCCGAGATACTCTAAGATCTGGTAGCCTGCGTGCAGCCGTCTCCTATTTCCTAATAGGAGACGGTTGCACGCAGGCTAAGATCTGACAGAATACTGGGCCGTCAAAATCGGTTCTAAAGCACCGAAAACCAATTAGTATTTTAGCCCCGCTGGGTCAAAGACGCCAACCGCGTCGGACTGAGAGCAGTTTGGTGGTCTCAGAAGTCACATAAAGATGCAAAGTTTGCGGATATCGAGATCAGATGTTCAGGCGGTTTAAGTTTGGCCAACTGAGAGAAATATTGAAATTAGTAGCGGGAATCGATGGGCATTCCATGACGATCTCGCATTAACCGTGAGGAAGTTCCTCGGTTTGTGTGATGACGGCTCTCATCCTTCTTTCGTCTAATGTTCAAGCCTTCTCGTTAGTTGCATCTCGCGTTAAATAATAAAAATCACCTGCAATAAATTCGATCACGTCTCACCAACATGAAGGATCTAGATTGATGATTTAGTTCTCCAACGCTATTCTATTAACTTAATCCAATTGTCAACTTGCCCTCTCCATCCGTTTCCTCGGAAATAAACCTTGTAAATAAAGTGCGTATGGTCACATCCTGACCCGAAAGCATGTCCAAGCTATGTTAATTTATAATTTACAATAAAATACTACGTTCGGTCAAAAAACAATCCATACGTGTGATGTTAAATAAAGACTGAACTTGGTATACAAATAAAATGCATTTTTCCGGAATTTTAATTCATCTTCAACTTGTATTTCCGCCGACACTTTATAAACTAAATTTACTAGCGAGAACATGAAAGCATTATAGTTATAGATAATCCATAAAATGGAAAAGTAATTTTACCAGAAAAAGCTACGATAAAATTGATAAACAGGCATATGATTTATGTGCACGCCTCTTACTCAAATATATCCTTATATCGTAGCTAGCTCAGCAGATCCGAAATTTGCTTTAATTTTCTTTTGTCGAATCGAGTAGAACGTCACTGCAGTAAAATTACCTATTATTCTTTCAGTTTTAACTTACAATCGCTAATGACCTTTCTAAATACAAAGCCATAAAAGGCGTTTGCATGCATTGCCCCCGGCAATCGTACTTACACAGTGAGAAAAAAACATCGGGCTCAAATTTCATACTTAGCATCATTGTTTAGCAAACTATAAATCCTGTCGCGCACCAGTAGAGTGCAATTATTACATCACATAGGTTAATTATTGGGGGAATTATTTCACGAAATTGTTTTTGAGGAGCCATTGATGCAGAAGGGTGGAACTTTTTATCTGAACGAAAGAATCGGCGTTTTGGTGACGTTTTCAAACGTACTCTCATGTTTTATATTGTTTTGGAGCATAATTTTGGACGGTTCACATGAGCAAGACATTACATTTCAATGGTTCACAACGGTTCACATCCCAAATTAAAGAACATAAAAGATACTCTTTATTTCAGTTATGTGAACCGTTGTGAACCGTTGTGAATCGTTGCAAAGCCACCTCAGGGAATATATTCTGCTAACAACATCAAGGAAAGAGGCAGAAAATCTGTTTTTTATTGGTGACAACTTTTCCCGAGAATTTTCACATTGTCAGCGTTAGCTTGTTTCATGCGAGACTTCTGCTGCCGAGTTCAATCACTGGGTTTGTTATCAGCAAAATCACTCAGAGAAATTTCGCGAATCAAAATCTACACAGATGTAAATTTGGGTCTTTACTTTACCTTGTTCTCTTACAAACACGATTTGTTGTTTTCTAACGTGTGTGGACTCAATTTGTGCTCAGCGAGACCACTAAATAATGCAGCGCACTAAAAGCGGCCTCTAATGCGCGGAGACTGGAAACGAGTCTGCGGAAAACTATTCTGCATTGCTCTTAAACCCCCGAATCCTGACCTAAACTACAACTAGACGGTTTCTATTGCATTGTTTTTGATATTTCGTTATTTTAAACACATATATAGTACAATTTCTATTTATTTTCGCTGAAAAACAATTTCGGACAATCATGGACGAAAGTGTTGATACATTTGAGCAAAACAAACGCTTTCTATCGGCGTCCTTTCGTAATTGAAAAAGTCACGTTTCTGTCGATAGCTAAACCCCCCTGTCCCCCTTTCCAATGTTGAGATACGCTCCGTGGACACTGCCACGTGGTTACAACATTGAAAAGGGGAGAGGGGGTCGAAATGTAAAATTTGGAGATGGAAAAACTCAAACGTTCAACGAAACAGGTATTTTTCGGGGAGAGTCTCAATGATTGTAGATTCTCAGCATGTCTCTACCACACGAAAGCATAATGGCAAATGTTTCAAAATTTCTAAATAAAACCATGTCATTTTGAAATTAATAGTCCAATAGTTTTAATTAAAAATACGTAGGTTTCGGACTTTTTGCGCTTTGGTAAATACAGCCGTGTGACCTCAAACAGACATTTTCCGCCAGCAAACTTTGGTGCAAATCATTTTAACGATCATTCCACTAACGAGGGTATTCAGCCCGGTATTTAAAACTTGGGCACCTTTTTAGTGTAATTAATTTATTAGTCTATTTACGAGTATAGGTGGTCTGTAATGAGGGTTATGAGGAGGTCACCAATCAACACCTGCAGGAAACTTCAATTCAAACCTTCAATTTCTCGCGGCATGTATGACAAGCAGCCTACTCGAAAACATAGATAATCCAGGCCTATTTGAATTATGAATAATCGGTTTCGATACAATTTAACAGGAGAATTGCTATCAGCTAAAATTCTACACAAAAGGAACTAGAGATTTATATGTGTTGTGGTTTAAATTTATCCCTGGTTTAAAATTTTTTAAACCAGTTTGATATTGATTTCCCTTTGTTTCAGATTATGCTAATCAACATGAGACAAAGGGAAATAAAAGTCAAACTGGTTTAAAAAATTTTAAACCAAGGATAAATTTAAACCACAACATATGCAACGATGTACATTTATGTAGCTAGTCTGTGTGGCCAAAGCTATTTTTAGACAACCATTATTTGACAATAGATTTTCTCCACTGATGCAAAGAAAAATGAACTATTCTTTGACATTACGCATATTGTTGAATAAAGTTCTTATTATCGAAGGTATTATTTGGAACCGTCGTATTAACTCCATACGCAGATTAAAATTTGTTCCATCAACGAAACCATAACAACTTCAAAAACACATTGAACAGAAAAGCATCAAATTTTTTCGCAGATTAAAGATTTTATGGTATTCTTATCCCCCCAACAGTATAAACAGATTTTCAAGAGAATACATATTTTTGCAGTAAATAATCCTTTCAGTTTACATTAAAGAAAATGGCTCACCGAGTTTTTAGTTAGACTATTTAACCGAGTTGAACTTTTAGAACTGAAATTCTTCTAATTTAAAGAAGAAATGTTACGCATACGTGTAAATAATTATTCTTGATGCAGTAAGAGATATATTTGTGATACACAAGACATCGCCCGTATTATCTGTTTTTCAGAGGAACATACCTTACAAAGATGATGGCAAAATATAAATGCTTGGTAGAAATGAAAACTTCACAATGCAACGAAAGACTTGCACTCAGCTAATTTGCATCCTCTTTTCTTTACTACAGCAGCTATTTTATCAATAACATCAGGCTCATATTTGAATTATAATAGAACCTGAATTACTAACACCGGTACTATTTACTTAGTTGTGAATACACTTCGTGCCGCCTTGCACAAATCGCCTCTGGTTAAAACCTCCTTTATAGGCCAATTTAGAAGTTTGTCTCCGTTTGTAACGAGGGCGGGTACAAACCCCTCCATAAATGCTATTGATTATTTTGTAACCTGAGTAGCTTCGTCTTTAATTAAGAAACGTTTCGTCACAGCCATAGAAATACAAGTTTTTATGGAAATTAATCTATTTCCAACTCTATTGTTGAATAATATCTTAAGATGGCTCGATCGCATTTTTGAGTGACGATGCCTTTCAACTTTGAGCAGCTAGTATACCACCATAGAGTATCCGACAGAAAATCAACTGCTCCACGTGCACTAGAGAAAGATCGGATTTCTGATGAAGTACGTTTTATGGAGATCAGAATAGTGACGTCATGTCCCATTTCACTCGAGACCGAATAACGTGTAATCAAGGGATAATTTTGGAAAACCCCTCCTGGATTTTTGACCCAGTGACATACTTTTCTTGTGGTCTGCAAAATTTGAAGAATTTTTATAAGAGCGATTTCTAGAAAGGCGTTAAAATACAACAACAAGGCATTAGTTCCTGGATTTTATAAAAAAGTTGGTCCACCAGGCCTGATGTAGGATGACTTTGGTTTGAAATAAATTTAATAGCATCCAATTACATTTGTTTGGTGAAAATCTTAGAAAAATCGCTCAATTCGATTTCTGAAAACACTGGCTTCAATATGTAATATTCTATTTATATCCTAGCTCAGCAGATCCGAAATTTGCTTTAATTTTCCTTTGTCGAATAAAGGAGAACGTCACTGCAGTAAAACTACATATCATTTGCAATACTAAGGACAAGATGCTGTAATGATTCTTTATCAGTTTTAAAACTCAATCACTAATGACCTTTCTAAATACGAAGCCATAAAAAGCGTTTGTATTGCCCCCTGGCAATCGTACTTACACAGAAAAAAATAGATCAGGCTCAAATTTCATTTTATATTGTGTTTTGCTGGCTAAATTCTCAGTATGTCTGTACCTCACGTAAGTATAATGGAAAATATTTCACGATTTCTAAATGAAACCATGTCATTTTGTAGCACTACAATAGTTTTAATAAAAAATACGGAGGTTTCGGGCTTTTTGAGCTTTGGTCAATACAGCCGTGTGAACTCAAACAGACTTTTTGCCATTAGCAAACTTTGGTGCAAATCACTTTAAAGATCATTCCACTAACTAAGGTATTCAGCCCGGTTTTTCTACATTCTAATTTAAAACTTCGGCCCTTTTTTAGTGTATTTAATTTATTAGTCTATTTACGAGTATAGGTGGCGGTCTCTGATCGACACCTGCAAGAAACTTCAATTCAAACCTTCAATTTCTCACGGCGCGTATGACAAACAGCCTACTCCAAAACACCGAGAAACCAGGCCTATTTAAATTATGAATAATCGGTTTCGATACAATTTGACAGGAGCACTTCTACCAGCTAAAAAATTCTGCACAAATGAATTTTGCACTAGAGATGTATCTGCGACAGTACATTTATGTAGCTAGTCTGTGTGGCCAAAGCTATTATTAGACAACCATTATTTGACAATAGCCTTTCTCCACTGATGCAAAGAAAAATGAACTATTCTTTGACATTACGCATATATAATTATTGAATAAAGTCTTATTATCCTATAAGGTATTCTTTGGAACCGTCGTATTAAATTGGGAACTCCATACGCAGATTAAAATTTGTTCCATCAACGAAACCATAAGAACTTCAAAAACACATTGAACTGAAAAGCATCGAATTTTTTCGCAGATTAAAGATCTTATGGTACTCTTATCCCTTTTGTTAGCACAAGTACAAACAGATTTGCAAGAGGATACATATCTCTGTAGTGTCGTGGTTTTTGCTGTAAATAATCATTTCAGTTTACATTAAAGAAAATGCCTTGCTGAGTTTTTAGTTAGACCATTTTACCGAGTTGAACTTTTAGAACTGAAATTCTTGTAATTTAAAGAAGAAATGTTTCGTATACGTGTAAATAATTATCGCCCGTGTTATCTGTTTTTCAGGGGAACATACCTTACAAAGATGATGGCCAAAATATAAACGCTTGGTAGAAATGAAAACTTCACAATGCAACGAAAGACTGCAGTCAGCTAATTTGTATCCTCTATTCTTTGCTACTGCCGTTGTTTTATCAATAACATCAGCCTCATATTTGAATTATAATAGAACCTGAATTACTAACACCGGTACTATTTACTTAGTTTTGAATCCACTTCGTACGCGTGCCGCCTTGCAGAGATCGCCTCTGGTTAAAATCTCCTTTGTACGCCAATTTCGAAGTTTGTCTGCGTTTGGAAACGAGATCGGGTACAAAACCCCTTCATAAATGCTTTTGATTATTTTATACCCTGAATAGCTTCGTCTTTAAGAAACGTTTTATCACAGCCACAGAATACAAGTTTTATTTTTAAATTAATCTGTTTCTGTCTATTGTTGAATAATATCTTAAGGTGGGTCCATCGGATTTTTGAGTGGCGATACCTTTCAACTTTTAGCAGCTAGTGTACGGCCATAGTGTATCGGACAGAAAATCGATTTCTCCAAGTGCAGAAGAGAAAGATCGAGGTTTCAGACGAAGTACGTTTTATGGAGATCAGAGTTACCATAGCAAGGTAGTGACGTCATGTCCCACTTTATTCGAGACCGAATAACTTGTCATCAGGGGATAATTATGGAAAACCCCTCCCGGATTTTTGACTTGGCATACTTTTACTTGGGGTCTGCAAAATTTGAAGAATTTTTATAAGAGCGATTGGAGGAAAATTTATGGCGAAGTTTTAAGGGGTCAAAATACAACAAAAACTTATTACTTCCTGAATGTTACTAAAAAGTTGGTCCACCAGGCCTGATGTAAGATGACTTTGGTTTGAAATAAATTTAATAGCATCCAATTACATTTGGTGAAAATCTTAGAATTCTACATTTGCTGGTCAATATTTAAAAAGCGATTTATATTTTCAGGTAGATTTTTGTAGCCTCAACTTTGGTAAACATTGCACCTAATTTGTGGCTAGTCGCTTGTAATTTCCGTGCAGTTGTAAATTTCAATGCATCGTGCATATGGTTGTATGAATTAATGACGCATTGAAATTTACGGTCGGCACTCGATAACATCTCTTGAATGGCCCCAACACTTGGATTTTTTTAGACATTGATTTTTTGTCTAATAAAACAAAGTCTACCATAAAAGCATAGAGGTGGAATCGATCCCCGGTCACTCAGACCACGAGCTATTCCCACTAACCACCACATTACCGAGACCCGGCTGCCGAATACCGAAAATTTTAAGAATTTATCGTGTTACCCTTACCATTCTTGAGAGCTAACCGTCAAACCGCAGTGCTTAGTAGGCTAACCGCAGTGCTAGACTAACTGGATTGCTTAGTAAGCTAACCGCAGTGCTCAGTAGGCTAACCGCAGTCGGCTTTGTAGGCTAACTGGATTGCTTAGTAGGCTAACCAGCCGGAAAATAAGCGCAATGTTTACCAAAGTTGAGGCTACAAATTTACATCCTTAGAATGTTCAAATGAAGTTGAGGGATTGTATTAAATATTGGTTACTCTATCTGAAATATATATATATTTTTTAAATTGTCTATCGCTTTTTAAATAGTGATCATTTTAATAAATGTTGGGTCAATTTTGACCAAAACACAAAATAACACTCTACTATGCGTTTTCGTCAAAATTGAACTGGAACACTCCACTACGGTTCATATTTAAGCCAGTGTTTTCACAAATCGAATTGAACGATTTTTCACCAAATGTAATTGGATGCTATTCAATTTATTTCAGACCAATGACACCGTACATCTGGCCTGGTGGACCAACGATTTGATAACATTCAGGAACTAATAAGTTTTTTGTTGCATTTAACCTTGAACCAGATTCCGAAAGCGCCAAAAGACTCTTTAACGACACTGCCCCTTGAAAACATATCGACAGTCCACCAAATATTCGTTGGGGAAAAACGTGAATTTACTTAAACGCTCTTAACTAATCTGGCGGCTTGTTTGCGTTTCTACAATTACAACAAATTGAACAGCCGGTCTGTCTCCACCAAATAGGTCATTAAGTAGCTGACAAAATAATTATCGTAAATCTAAAAAAATCTACGCAGGCGACATGGGTGAAAATAGTTAATATTTCCTCGTTCGTTCTTAGATAACATGAATGAATTTAAAACGGGCGCTTTTACGTTTTATTAAAACGTGTGCTGGGAAACCATTCCAGACGTATAATTGTCATTATTAAAAACTAGCTATGGTATATTGCATTTCCTGAGTTCTGATTGGTTTAGAGGCAATGGTATATGAGCTCATATACCATTGACCTACGAATATGGTAGGTGTACGCGTAAAATGAATGCACTTTTCTCAATGTTTGTACCATATTTGTTGGGCGTTTTTAATAAAACAATTATTCCACTCGCGCTTGTTGGATATGAGATGGTTATAGCCAACTCGGCGCTACGCGCCTCGTTGGCTATCTACCATCTCATATCCAAGGCGCGCTCGTGGAATAATTGTTAAATATGGTAAGCTACACACGCATCAGATCAAAACATTATTGCAAAAATACAAAAATATACATATACTTATCAGACATGATAATGTTATCGATTTGATGATGAAAATTACGGGTAGAATCATATTTAAGACAACGTTTCGTCGTCCTTATGACACCATCATCAGGTCAAAATATAATATTCAACAGATAACAAGAATATTAATGTTCAAGTTCAAGTTCTCAGTCCCTTGAGGCTAGGTGAAGAGTTTTGCTTTTATCGAGTCACTTTGAATATTTAGACGCGGTTTGTGCTCGCGAATAAGGAACATTTCGTACAGAAGACAATCAAATTTGCCCGAGCATTTCTAAAGAATGTGAAACATTAGATGTTATTGTTCTCTTAATCGTGCGAATCAGACTCGCACGCTTACCTCTTGTATTCACAATAAATAATATTTTATTTGGTGTTTTAACCATCGAAATACACCAGAGTATTGCATCCAACAGCGCCGGCATCCCGAAGAACGGATTCGCGGGAAATTTTATAACGATCGTTTTGAATGCCTCCAGACAATGCTGATTGGTTGGTTTGTCTGGCGAGAGACAATGGGAAAGGAATGTTGGTCGCGGTTAAGCAGGCGTTAGTGGCGACAAGTGTAACGCGATCGCCTAATAACGCCTGCGTAGGAGGCTAACCGAAGCGGGGCGGGGGAGGAGAATGGCTTCTGTTGCAATTGGCTGATACATTGGGAGAATAATGCAATTGCATGGGCCTGATATCAAGAAGAACGAGTAGCCCTAGTGCATGCTATCGTTACTCTAGCAGAAAAGGACGCGCGAGTGAGATTAATCAGAAAAAATTCACAGATAGGGCCAAGCATCGTGAGAAAACATTAAGACTACAGAGGAAAGTAGAAAGTAATGTCTCGGGTAGGCCGTCTGTCCGTAGCAGGCCGTTTACCCTGGCCTACCCATGTACACTATAATCATTAAATGAAGTGTTCTGCCCTTGACTGAAACGACCCTGCTTCTAGTGTTCGTCCAAGGTAAATTTAAAAACATCACAGGTATGTATCAGTAAACATTAGGCAATTTATTAAGACATTCGAAAATAAACCACTTAAAAAAAATTGGAACAAAACTACATCTGGGACCCTCATGACGAATTTTCGGAAATACATACATATCACTTGGTCATCGATATCACCAGTGGGGATATCGATGACGTCCTTTCTGCTTTATACGTTGTTTTAATATGCCTTTTATAGCTACAATAACAATATATAATTACGCAGCTGACGGAAAATATGTTTTTACGCTAATCCGTAAAATATTTTTACTTTGTTTACCATTCGAAAATAATATTCATATGTTCGCGGGGCTGCGTAAAGTCCTCTATAATTATGTCTTCGATAAATAAACTTTCTATGAGCAAAAGGTTCGATTTTTTCTCTTTACTTTGCGTTCTGAATACCCGAGGTTCATATAAATAAATTTCATAAAGCATATTTTGTACGCATGTTTGTAGTGAAAATATACTAAGAAAAATTAAGAAGAGTGAAAATAACGTTATCGTCTAAAGGAAATAAATCTAATACACGTCCGTATCTTGAACGAGCTCTATGAGCTTCTAGACGTAACGTGGATGATTGGTTGATTGATTGAAAGAAGTTACGAATAGAGTCGGCAAGAATTTATAGAACGTAACAATATTTGTGTGAGAATGTATTAGAATCAGATTTTTGAAACCATAATAAATTATTTGTATTGGTGGTGTTAAATAAATCACAAGCTATTAAAATTTTCAATGTTTGTTTGTTAAAAACAACTTAATTCCAGATGAATCAAGTATACAATTTTCATCTCACACTGCCTTAAATTTCCGACAGTTGTGTGCGGGTTTGTAACCCCCACCCCCCCCCCTCCCCCCGAGAGGGTACTACCCTAAAGTTTGGATAGGTGTGTACCGCGATACCCATTTAAGGCCCAAACTCAAAACTTGACAAAAAAAGAAAGACGAAAACTAAGAAAGCTATGAACGGGTCTAGCTTATTTTTCGTTCATGTAACGTTAATACTCTTAACGGATTGTTCAGTTCCGAGATCCTATCAAAGGATCACACCAGGAACAATGCCAAAAGGAGCAAAAATGATACCCTATTTAAGGATCGACAACCTCAGAAAACCATACCCAATCTCGCGGCACATGGGAGTCCCCCCCCCCCCAACGGGCTGTAACCCTACCCCTATGAAAGGATAAAAACGGAATTTTATACTCTATTCAAGGCCCAAACCCAAAACAGACAACCTATTCAAGGAGAAAACGAAACCAATAAAGATAATTTATGTTCGGGTCAACCGTATTTCGTAACGTTGATCACTGCGCCAAATGAAAAATATTCTAGAGTATTCTAGCCTCGAATACGTCAGTGTGATTCCATAGAATCCTAGAGTATTCAAGGCGTACGCTATACGTGAAGTACACCTGGAGAATTCAAGAGCATTCGATTTGAATACGTGAAGTGCCCCTGGTGTATTCACGAGTATTCAATATTGAATACGTGATGTACACCCGGAGTGTTCAATTTGAATATGGAAAAACAGGCCGGATCCTAATAGGATATCCCAGGTGTATTTCGAATCAGGCGTACTAGAATACGTCAGAAAATTTCAGTATATAACGAGGCGTGTGCCGAGTCGTATTCGAGCCAATTCTGGCCCGAATATTTGGCTTTTCGCGCAGTGGATACTGTTCACCGACTGCATTTTTAGACAATACAATTTAGGTACCCTATCTAAGGATCACACCAGGAACAATGCCAAACGGGGCAAAAAGGAAACCGAGAACCCCAAAGCACCATACCCATAGCCCATGTATGGGAGTACCCCTGGGCAAGATACAGACTTTAAAGAAAAGCAATACGTACTCATCATCAGAAATCATTAGCTATAACATTTACAAGGCTAGTATCATGTATAACATGCTTTGCCCATTTTTCTTTTTTTCATTTTTCACTGCCTTGCTCTTTGTCTTCGCCGTCTTGTCCTGGAGCGACTATCACTCTTGTTTCGTTTCCTTCTCGGGTACCAAAACTTCACGAATCTTGCTCGCTAGTTCGACGAAGACCAACGTGCCTCCGAAGACCAGCACCGTTCCAAACCAGTGGTAGAGCGTGAAGGGGTTTTGGAAATAAAATATCGAAAACATCAGGCTCATAAACTTGCGTAGCGTGACCACGAGCGTGACCGTTAAAGAGGTGCACTCTGACGTCAGGACGTACACGCTACGGATGCAGATGTATTGCGTGACAACGTTACCAGCAAGATACGCCCACAGCTTAGGGATTTGGAAGTTGAAATCAAACAACACCAAAGGAGCTGTAAAAGATTTTCAAAAAGTTGTGAAGTCTTGTTGCTACGTGTAATAGAAAACGCCTCATGGGTGAACATTACATGCAGGCGGCTGAATACAGCAGTGAGGACTTTAAAAGGGGCACTGGCTTTAACTGTGGTGTAAATAAAAACAAATCGTACGTCATAAGTCCAATACCGTTGGACTCCGGGTCCCAAATTTTATATATTGGGTCTAAATTGGTTAGAAAATATTCCCATAAATCACCACTTCCCTCCCATCTCTATATAGACAAAGTAGGAAACGTGAGGTTTACGTTTCTAAAGGAAATAGAACAAGATTTATTATGCATTTTTTATACAAACTTAACCTCAAACCAAAACTGAGTCTCGATCAGATAACTTACAAAGGTAGAGAAACACTACAGAGGTGGTACTAAACAAGACATGAACGAGGGTGGTCAACATTGAATTACGACCACAAACTCGAACTTTTTAAGTAATGACCCAGCAAAGCTGCCTTGCATGAGCACGTGGTTTCAGTGTTAGAGGGGGTGTACTCGCAATCAGAATTAAGATAAATCAGAGAAGGCCATCTTATTATTTTGCGGGCTGGGAAATATTTTATTTAGGCTATATTCAAGATGTGTGTGCGTTCTTTACACTGGCTGGCACCTTTTATAACATAACTATTTAATCCTAGAAATATGTGGCTTTAATACACAAGCGACGTATATACATTGGGGAAAATACCATTTCACACGCCCGTTAGGACACCCGAGTTGCATACCATAATTAGTACAACCAATCAAGACAATAAAAACAATAAAAACACTTCCTACCCCTTCCTACCCTTACAAGCCCATTGACGGTTTGTATTTATGAACATTAGAGCACGTTAACAGATGATATTTTATATTCATTAAAGGTGTGGGTGTTGTAATGGCGTGATCGTAAGATGCAAAGTCTAACAAAACCAAACTATCCATTAATTTGTTGAATGTCAAAAGTACTTCATGATCACCGTAATGCCGAGAGTCTCCCAAATACAAACTGAAATGTCCCGATCTACAGTAGGTTCACCAAATCTCCCGGACACCAAAGATACAAATACGTGTTTTACCATAACGGCAGAAATTCTCGCGCGCCCATTGGCTAATGTTCGCGGTCGGAAAATTCATCGAACCACAAAGAGTGAAAGCCTGTCCAAAACAGCTTCAATCGTTCAAACTGTTTACAGTCTTTGGTGCTGTTAGTTCTCAGAAATAAGCAACAAATTGCACCCAAAGGGACTCCTTTAAAGGGGAAATCATCAAATTCGTTTTCAAGATGAATATGGATCGGGATTGAATTAATCTGTGAAGGGAAAACTTCAAAGTTTGACATGAAACTCGTTGAAGGGGATCGTTTATTTTTGCCGTGTTCTGTCGAGGCACAGCGAGTGGACAGAACTGTGTATTAATTCATCTTGTTTTCGAGAATTTCCGAATGGAATAAAGGTTAGTTGTTAAAATTCTGCTTCTACAGTTTGGCTTTGAGTTACTTTCTGTAATTTGAAGTTCGTGCTTCTGTAAGTTTCGAATCGGTTCGCTCGCACCTCGTGTAATCAGCCGTGTAATCGGCCCCGGCGGCCTCGTGAGCTGCCCAAAATTTGACAATGTGATGAAGAAATTCGTGGCCGATTAGAGGACGTACCACAACAAGCTCACGTCCAATCGGCCACTTTTTAGGGCCGACGCTATTTTGTCTGGTTGAATCGGTGGAGCCTCATTTTCTACTCCGTTTGGGGGTCGTCACGAGGGGAATTGAATTGGAATTGGAACTGGAATTGGCTAGCTCCTAGATTTCGATTGTTCCACGTTGGCATTCTAATTTATTTATAGTAAAATAACTGGAGGAATACTCGGGATGATATTCCAGATTTTCGGGAGGACTTTTATTTACACACGGTACTGCTCAAACACCGTTTGTTAGAGCTGTAACTCCCCGTACGGAAGAATCGAAAAAAAAAACGGTTCCTGAAACGCAGCGTGGCATGAAACATTACACCATCGGATTTCTCCGCATTTCTCGCTATTCTCAAAATATACATTTCCGGAACACGACAGGCGCTTTTTTCGTGATGTCGTGGCAATTTATTTGGTTAACAATATAATTTGGTTTTATCAACTGGGTTGATAATGTGAATTGGCCAACGTAAAGAGATTCGAGAGCTGGCGTTTCGAGCGTTAGATCTTCATCAAAGCGATTCGTCCGACAATAACAGGCACAAGACTGATTTTAGCCGAAATGACCCCAAACAAGCAAATCCCTGTAACGACCTTGTCAGCTGGGTGGCATGTGCAAATCAAACTAACTTTTCACAGAAACAATGGGACAACCAAAATCTGTACACATCATGAGTGAGATGTGGTAAAATATCAATAAAAGATAAAAGGAGCAATGGATAACAATATAGTAGTAGGACGTTGACAACTTTAGGGCCATTTGGGAGTCCTGGAACATCAAAGTTAGCTTTTCATGGAAACAATGTAAAATGAAAAATGTGTATACATGTATAACTATATCAAGTGAAATAATTATGGTTTACACATCAATCTAGTATAAAAGGTGTAGTGACTGTGGCACTCCAGAAACCTGACAGTGCATACAGTTCTTATAAAGTCATGCTTATTTGTGAGTGGAAAATTAAAGATCTACATGTACACATGTAATTGCTCGTAATCTAAAGGGGTAGAAGTGATTAGTGGACAGATGGAATGCAATTAACACAAATAAACAACATTATTTGCACTTACCAGAAGAGCTGAAGATGAATATATGACGATAGATGTCTTTTGAAAGCAGAAGAAACCCCGCTAATGGCAAAGCATGCTACAGTGTAGGTGTGTAAAAAGAACAAAAAATAGAGTTAATTACATGTACAACATAGCTAGAAGAGCTGCGCAAGCCATAGGTAATGAAATAAAACAATTGGTTCATGCTTTTAGCTGTGCAACATAGAGTTATTGTACACTTAGGAAGTTTGGAGAGCATTCAAGAAGCTAAAGTTACTCTTGGCTATCGCCTTCAGCAAGTCTTATGCTTCTTTCAGGCTGTCTAAATGTCTCGCGTGCACCATACACGTAACTTGATGGTGCATGCTACTTATTCTGTGTTCTACTATGGATGGATTAAGTTGGCTCAATAACCAAGGTTTTATTCTAGTACAAGAGAGTGATTACCGCATACAATAGAGCCTCTCTTGGGTGTTTTCCATGCTCTGCATACATTTGCTCCTACAGTGAATGAATTACAGAAATGGTCATTACAACAACAAAGAGTGAAACAACAGAATTTGAACACTAACTAAATTCACAACGTTTAATCAAGTGGCAAGTGCTGCATCCGTTAACATTAGTGAGCTTTGTCAACACCTTGATTGGCCAAGCACACATCTGTCTTTGCTCTGATTGTTCATAACTGCACTGATTGGGTAGCAAAAGTGTTTTTGAGTGGTTAGGATTTACAAAGTTTTTACAAGACAAGTAAGCTACCAAGCTTAATGTAGCAAAAACAACAGAGAAGTACATGTAAAATCTTGCAGAATCATTTACAATAAATCACTAAAAATATGTTGCAATTACAAAACATATAATTATAATTTATGTTTGTTGCAGAATTAGATACAAATCTGTGGATGTTAAATAAAACCTACAGGTGGCACAACATGTTACACAATAACGTTCATGCATACATCTATTCACTTGCAAATGCATAAGATAAAAGTTGCAGAAATAACAAATGACTTGCAACAATTGCGTGGCCTAAATAATTATTGTTACATAATTATTATGCAGGTGGCATAAATGCTGCAGAATTATTAATGCAGTAACTGCATACCAAAAAGACAAAAATGCATGATGCAAAAATAATTACATGCCTTGGTATACTACCATTAATACAGTAACTTACACATAACAAAATGAAGAAAATGCATGATGCAAAATTAGTTACATGGTATAATTAATACAGTAAAATTCTGCATAACAAAATCAAGAAAATGCATTTGATGCATGATGCAAAAATAGTGACATGGTATTTTCTAACATTAATAAACAGTAACTGCATAATAAAATGAAGAACATGTACAATGAAAAAATTAAAAATAGTTACATGGTATATACTAACATTAATACTGACAGCAACTGCATAACAAAATGAAGATAACTTACATGTAATATAGGATGCAAAAATAGTTACATGGTATACTAACATTAATACTGACAGCAACTGCATAACAAAATGAAGATAACTTACATGTAATATAGGATGCAGAAATAGTTACATGGTATATACTAACATTAATACTGACAGCAACTGCATAACAAAATGAAGATAACTTACATGTAATATAGGATGCAAAAATAGTTACATGGTATACTAACATTAATACAGTAACTGCATAACAAAATGAAGATAACTTACATGTAATATAGGATGCAAAAATAGTTACATGGTATATACTAACATTAATACAGTAACTGCATACACTAACAAAATGAACAAAAACCTGTGATGCAAAAATAGTTACATTGTACATGTACATGTACACTAACACATGTGGGACAACAATTATCGTGTAAGCACTAACCTGGTAGATGCCTGTCCTAGCAGAAAGAAACAAAGCAAGAACAAGCAGTCCTACCCCTAGACAGGCAGAAAAATACACAGTTCAAATTATGCAACTGTAGGAAGACTCCAAAGCAGTTTACATGTAGTTCCTCTCAGGGCTCGACACTAACGGTAGCCAACTAGCCACAGACTAGTAGAAATTTAGTTTTGGTTAGTAGGTTTTCTATTTCCACTACAGCTGTAGCCACTTTAGCTAGTACACAAAATGAAATTGGCCGAAGAAGTCTTTGTCTTTCCTCAAGCAAGACAAACAGTTTTCTCGGAGACAAGGTCAGAATTTCATTTCATTTCATTCACCGGGCCATGTGCCACAAAAGTTATTGTTTTATTATTGGAACTGGAATATTACTTTAAGTTATGAACTCAAGAGAATTGCTTGCATTGTGGTTTCAAGTCTTGCTAGTAATTTTGCTGCAAATGGACCTAGCCAACATCAACGCTGGGCTAGTAAATTTTTTGGGGGCTAGTAACATCTAAGTTGTCACTAGCCACTGGGCTAGTAAGTTGAAAAGTTAGTATTGAGTCCTGTCCACTGTGCCACTCAATCAAAGCAAGCAAGCAGTACTACACTGTATACAGCAACCCCACCATTACTACTCCAACAAAATCGAGCATACAGTTAAAGGAGCTGCATCACAATGTTTTGAGTCATTTTTGCGACAAACAAAATTCCCCTTAAAATTAAAGAAACTTCAAAATAATACTAAGGAAGAAAAACACCAAAGAGGTGATGCGAAAAGAAAAAGGGACAAGGATGGCTAAGATTGAAATGGATTGCACATGACAAATTTGATATGCCAGGCTTTGCCTGAGGATGCACAAACCATGCTCCTTTAACTGAACTCAATCGAGCAGTTACAAGAACCTTACCTACACACCACCACATATAGTCTGTATAAGGATCTCCAGAGGAAGATTTAAACCCCTAAAATAAAAAAAGGCACTGTTAAGATTTGACTGTTTGGCCTGGCTAAGATTAAAAATAGATCTACAAGAGTATATTGTGCTTCAATTTTACCATTGTAATAATTGGTTCAATTTCATTTTCCTTAGTTTGAAACTAATAAATTATTATCACACATTGCCATACCCCAGTTTACAAAGGAAAATTAATTTTGAACCAAGAAACAACTTGAATCACAACATATTCATGTCTCTTTTGAAGACAGCAAGGAATCACAAGTATCAGTAGAATTCTACTAGACAGTATACTAATGCGAATGCAGCAATCTGATTGGCTGAACTACTAATGTACGCATATACATTGTACTATCAGTCATTAGTGTACAGTGGTTGAAGGCCATCTACAAGCTGGCAGCATTTTTTCAATCACTTAGTACTAATTTTCGAAGGAAGTTTAGAAAGATGGATAATTATTTTCCCAAGAAGACTAAAAATAAAAGAATGGTCACCAATATGCAAGTTTAAAATACTAAAATTCTTAATGAATGAATTGACGAGTGCGTGCGTGTACAAAGCTGTAACTTTTAAAAGCAATTCAGTCTACAAGCTATTTTGCTAAAGCGTGATGTCAATACTACTGTAGTTTAAATGACTTGTAGATAAATTATTGGAAATCTTTATTTGAAGGGAACTGAGTTAGAATAGGCCATTTCCTAAGTGCAAAACTATTGATATGGAAATAAGCTTGTTTTGCATGAGAATGAAGATGCAGGTAAAACATATTTTCATATGAATGGGATCATACTTATTGAACAGTAGACTCAATTTGACGCTGAGGCAAAAGAGAAAGAGAAATGACCTGTTCTACTAATTAAAAACAATTACACTATTCACTCTCGATTTCCTGTGACCTCATAAGCTATCATCACATATAGAAATTACCAGTATAGCAAAAAAGATAGTATGTCCCACCTCCCTGGGATGAAAAGCCAATTAGGAGAGACAGTGTACCTCGAGTATTTAAAGGGGCAAGTGTTGTACATGAGTTTGAACTTACAACTCTAATATTGCATTAATTTTATAATAAGCCCTTTGCAGGATCCGGTCACATGGTACAAAATCAGCCATGCTGGGACGCAAAAGAATGGAAGTTGCGCAGTGGGAGGCAACTTTATCTAGTCAACCTTGACTTTTCATTGTTTTGGACGTCCCAGTGCGGGAATAATAACAAGCTAGTCGTCCAGCATGGCGGATTTTGTACCATGTGACCGGATCCGGCAAAGGGCCTATAAAGTGCCAATCTAACAGGCACTCTCATTGATCTGAACACCATTCTTTATCAGAGTACAAAGCATGGAATATGGCAAGCCTAATTAACACGAGAGTTTTCATTTTGAGCTTAAAAATAAAGAAATTAATGCTCACCAACTTTTTGGCTGATGCTAAGGTACACAGACATATCCCTGCAGTGATGGTAAGGACAGACAAATACTTTGACAAATTATATCTGCAAAAGAAGATGGATTTGAAATTTATGCAATGAAGCAGGCATTGCATCAAGCATATATGTGCAAACCACAGATCTGGAAAGCAAACTGTTGAAATTCAAGTATCCCTTAAATCCTTTACTTGTACAGTACATATAAATGTACGTACCTTCTCTTTAAAATAATCATCCCTAAAACAAGGTTTGCCACAAGTGATCCCTGAAATAAAACAGATTACCACTGAAGATGTGCAACTGTCGTTACAGAATGCAAAAATGTGAGGGAAAACCAATCAGACATAAAGAACTAAATTGCAAATCCTAACATTGATAATCACTGCGGTTTAACATATTGATCTATCATTCACCATTAGCTGGTTGCAGCAAAGTCCTGATTTTAACATTGTAACAAATCTCATTGCATAAATTATAGCCATAGAAGATACTGTTTCTGGATTTTCTAGATTAACTGCCAGGTCTCAATAAAGGTGAACTTCAAGTTTATGATAAGCATGCCTCAAGGATTTTATTTCAGATACGTTAACAGGTTTGTGAACTAAAATTTTGGGGATCTGTGATTTGCCCAACAGTTTTGACACTCACCTGGGCAAGCAAGCAAGCGCTAGTTCACAACCGGATGTGTATTAAGGGGTTTTGTTTTGACTTTTTGTACAAACTGTTTCAATTTGTGTAGTCGGATGAATTACTGTAATACATGTTGTAACTTTCATAACTTTTACGGTGTTTCCATGGCAACTTACCGATCTGAAGATCATATGCAGCGGCATTGGGACATTAAAGTTCAGTGCATAGTTATTTATCACACTGGTCAAGAAGAAAAATACCACCATTGTCACATAATTCCTGAAAGGAAGAAAAAGGCATACACTTAATGATTTTTTACTCCTTTAGTTACCTACTTCTCCTCAGCAGCTAGATGGGAGAGTGCAATCGAGGGAGCAATGGTGCTGGATGGTTGCTCACTTGCAGAAACAGAGGGCCGGTCAGAGTGGTTTCTTTCTCACCACATCACAGAGGAAACCACTGTTTGCAGGGTATAGGAATGGTAAGCACGTCTGGTACATGTAGTCTCACACCCAGCTACATAGTTCACTTACTATTAATCCCACCAACCAGATGACATAAATTATTCCTCGAAGGGAAAGACACACTACTAATAACAAAATAAAAATGCACCCGAGTTATCATATGATATGTTGTGAGTGAGAGGACAAACAGCCATGTCCTCTATAAAGGTAAGCCATTTGCCAAGTGGCCCATACTGCCAGTACTTATCCCTTCTATTCCACCCTGGATAACATAACATAACATAACATAACTTTATTTGCCCTTTTTTTTTCACATACAATAATTATATAGTCTTATAATTAAAATATACTTGGGCAGGAACTCTCAGCAAACCCTTTAGGGCTTTTCAAGGAGAGCCCCTGGACAAGTTGTATATCTAAATACATTTACATGTCTGTGCTATAGATTACATGGATAAAGTATCTAAGAGCGGCTATTCACATTTTTATTATATGTTTGATTAAAAATTAGGTATAAATTCATATTAATTTTTCTATTTGACGAGAAAATGAGTTTTGATTTTTCTTTTATACAACGAGAATGATTTTATGTCTTTGATGGTTTTTGTCAGGTTGTTCCAAATTAGCATCCCTTTATATTTTACTGAGTATTTTTGGTAATTAGTGCGTGCCTGAATTTTATGAACGTTTGATGATGATCTTGTATTATATTTGTGAATATCTTTGTTCAGAGAAAAGAAATTGTTGAAAGATGAAGGTAGCATATTGTGAAAGTAACGGTACATAAACAATGCAATGGCTTCATTGTTTATGTCATCTAATGGTAAAATTGATAATGGATGAGATACTTGTCCTAAATGTGAGATGTACTGTGAGAGTTAAGTGTCTTGCCCAAGAACACAACGCAGTGCCCTGGATGAGGCTTGAACTCGGACTGTGTGATCCAGAGTCCAGCGAACTACAATGCAACCATTAGGCCATCACACCTGTTGAGTTATATATTAAGCACATGGGATTTTTTAAGAACATAAGAAGTGCATAGAGAAGCACAAGACTTAGCCAAGTGCTTTTTGCATTACTTGAGTGTTCTTAAAATATCCACATACTTACTGTATATAACTCAACAGTGCATGAGTACAAGTTTTTTTTTCATAACATGTTAACTAAAGAAATTGCACGCACTCTGACACGCGACACAAACAGAGTACATTACAACTGGATAAAGCAAGCATGCTTTATAGAGCTATAATGAACTAAATAATGCAACAGGTATTTGAAGATTATATGCATATACCTAATAGGAATAACAGGTTTTTTCAAGCCAAACTTTGCAGTAAATATGAATCCCTCCACAGCAATAAACAGAAACTGGAAAAATGTAACAGTACTGGCACAACTTGAGACCTCTCTGAAACGCAATATAAAGAGAATTCATGAGAAAACAATTTGAATGTAAGAATATAACCCCTCACCAGATAATTTTTCACTCACCCAATCTCCTCCACTCACAAATTATAAACACATTTGGGCAAATTTACCGCCTCTGCCAATCTCCCCATACGAATTTATAAAATATTAAAGACTGAAAAAATTACTCCTTAGACAGTCACAGACTGTCTCTGACCATTGTTGATGTGCTATTATCAGCAGCAGATTTTTTATCAGCAATGGATATGTCTTTAGACACTCTTGGAAGATGAATGTATCATCTACACATCTTAACACTTAAGTTAATTCAAATAACAGAGTGAATCATGAACAACTGCAAAGCAGAAGCTATTTTTGTATGTTAACGAAAAGGAGTTTCTGACTCAGTGCTCGTGTGAGATTTTAAATGGGACATTGAAAGCAACGGTGGGCAGTGTAAATTAGAAGTAGAAAGCAGAAAGTTAAGCTTATTTTGAATAACATGAAACACGTATTCGCCAATCCAGGTGAGTGATCTGTGATTTGTACTCAACCGACGATTTTGGGCAAGTGGATAAGCGCTAACTTAAAACCCTGACGCACCAGTAGATGGTTAGCAGCAGCAGGGGGGGCGGGAGTGGGGTGGGGTCAGACCATTTTCTGGGCCTTTTGAACAGAGAACGTGGCTACAGTCCTCCCCCAAGTGGGATTATGAAACAAAATACCTTACATTACAGAGCACTGCTGTGATTTAAAGCTTAGCTTTATGATAAGTTCATGACTTGAAGTAAATAGTTTCGAGTGGCCTCATTAAAAACAAAGAGGGTGCACAGTAACACAACCAACCAATAAGCCTTTGCAGCTGAGGTCACATGATCAAATGTTTTCTATTTTTTATATTATGGGCTATAACTTAAAGAGTGCCAGAAAGAGCATGCCAAAAACAGCAATATGGCAAATGTTGAGTCCCTGGCATTAAAGAGTAAGGTTATATGACAATTTGAATTTTCAGAACATTTTATAAAAGATTTGTATGGAAAGCATAATTTGTTTGAGAGCAAGCTACATTTTCAATACAATTTTTTTAAAAAATAATGTGGACTGTCAAAAAATCTCATTCTTCAATTCCAGGGGCCTCAAACTTGGCCATTTCTCTATTTTTAACATGCTCTTTCCATTTCCTGCGAGCTTGCATTCATATTAAAAGTAGGTCACGTGGCCGGTAGCCGAGCTATAATGCCCAATTATCTATGTTGGGTCAAATTGCGTTAACTCAACTGGAGTGTCTAATTACTTAGGAAGGGTCACTTTGCAACAATGCAATATTTGTGAAATGAAGCCCCTAAACAGCGCCCTCTGTAGTTTAACGGAGGCAAAAGAAAATATTGAAACGAGATTTGATCAAGGATGCACACGTCAAATGGCGTGCTATCAAAGGAAAGACAAAAGCTTATTTAAACAGGTTGATAATTACGTTCACTGGTGTCTTACCTCACAAGTAACTCCAGGAAAATCACATTAGAACAGCAGCCACTGAAAACTAGGAAAATTGGGATGGCTGGATGCATTTTGCAACTTTGCACGGCGCGCAAACACAACACAGAACGAAAATTGTCTGACCCCACTCCACAGAAAAACTTGACTCTCTGACCGAGGGGAATCTGGGTCGCTCTCGTCACCAGGGCCCAGTTGTTCGATGCCGATTAGCGCTAACCCAGGGTTAAATTGTAATCCGGGTTTCTTTTTCTGTTGTTCAAATGCATTTTCTCCGATAATTTTCGCTTTTCTTTTTAGAGCATCCAATCATCAAAATGTAGACAAAAAGAGTTAACATGCGTTTGCTTTTTAAGCTTTCGAATTTAAATTCAAAATTCGCCCTAACCCAGTTAGTTATCTTAATCTGGCTTTGAACAACCCGGCCCAGGAGATCCTGTGGATTCACAGGGCGCCCATACAAGTAGTGCGTCTTTGTATGTTCAAAATATAAAGAAATGTATGGGAATATTGAAAGCGTCCTGCTATCGAAAACTTATTTCGAGTAATGTTTATTTTTTTGGTTGAAATAAACGTGAACCTCAGGTATTGTATTTTATCTTTCCACGGCCCAAAATGGTGAATTTGAGCGATTTGGAGGGTTTTGCGTTGACTGTTGCTCCACGCAACAGATGTTTTCAAAAACTGCAAAATTTATGGGTTTTAAAAGCCCCATAGGGCCCATATTTATAAATTATTGAGTCTTCAGACCCAGATAAAAACATAATTTAATACGTCGAGCTCGAATTTATACGTTAAGTTAATTATGCCATTTTCTTTCAATATTGAGAATTGTTATTTTTTTATTTACATCTGAAACTGAAATATGGCAAATATTCTATACAAGGATGATCTAAACCCCCAGTTTCCCCCCCCCCCCCACGCCCCAATTTTGGGCAACCAGAGAAAATTGGGCAAGGCAACTTGGGAGAATTTTAAAGGGCCCTAGTCAGCCACACCTTTGTTATTGTTTACATGCGAGAGTTTCTATGTTACATTTTACTCGGGGCGTGTCGAAACGAAAGAGATCACTGAGAAACTTACTAAAGGTAATTCAAACACGTCCAGTAACATAACTTACAGCAATGCAACAAGATTACGCTTCATCGTGCAATTTCCATTATTTATGGCGGAGGCTGACTAGGGCCTTTTAATGATTCTGAAATTAATACTAAGCTTCCACCAATGTTTACTTTATAATGACACTTCTTAAATCTAATTGTGTCTTCCTTTCACTATATACCGTAAAACTCCGGTTACATGCCCCCCCCCCCCCCCCCGGTTACGGGCCCATCTATTAAAAATACATCCGGTTGTAAGACCCCACGGACATAAGTCCCCTCTATTTTTCAGAACCACGTACTTACGTGCAGGAAGCCTCGCCACTGTGAACTATACATTGATTTTTTTTTACAATGACAGCGAAGATGAACTCTGAGCTTCCGGTTTTTTTTGCGTTCCGTTTATTATGAAACAATGGGACAACGCACTGACGTCATAAAATTTAAAATGGCGGCGAGCAGGAAATTTAAAAGCGATAATTTTTTTCTCGTTTTATGAATGAAATGTTGTATCTCCCTCATCCGGAAAATTTGAAATTTAGACAATATTTTAGACAACTTAACATCAACTTGTTTCAAGAGCCGAGGTTCCCTTTAACTAATAGCCAACGAGCTGTAACTAATTTTCTGAGAGCGTTTAAAGTAGTACTACGATGAAAAAATTTTGTTCTTGTTCTCTTTCGATTCCGATTTTATATTTGGCAAGAATTCACCATGCCAATTATTGTGCTTCAAATTTCAAATAAGTCCGTTTTTCTGAACGAAGAATTCTTGTTTAAACTGTCCGCCATTACCAGATTCGACTTCAGTCGAGTTGCATTGAGAGAGCTGGATCGAGAGAGAAAATGACGTCATATACTCACTAGTTTAATTTTTTACTGGGTGAACCCAGCTAATTTGGTAGGCAGAGCAGCAACTTGCTTCTAAAAGCTCGTGCTGAAGTCGAATCTGGTAATGGCGGACAGTTTAAACAAGAATTCATCGTTCAAAAAAACTGACTTATTTCGAAAGTTGAGGCGCAATTATTGTCATGATGCATTCTTGTCAAACATAAAATCTGAATGGAAACAGAGCTGCGCGTCGTATTTTCAACTCTCTTCTCGGTGTTTGAAATCGTGATGAAACACTGTCTCTCGTGTTTGATATATTACTTGAAGTAACTGTGTCTGCGTTTTTGTGTGGTGCTTTTTTATGAAAATAATATTGCAAATCAAAACGGTGTACGTAGAGTACTTATGAGTAATACTTAAAGTGCTTGTAATATATTCTAACAGACTGTTAACTTCTCTAATGAAACAATAGCCTGTATTTGTAAGTTCATTTGTATATATTCATATTGGCTACAAAAAAATCGTCATTGGAATTGGCCGTTTTCACACTAGAGACGAACAAATCGTCTGGAAGGACAAATCGTCTGACGATTTGTTCATCTCTAGTGTGAAAACGGCCAATTCCAATGACGATTTTTTTTTTCATCTGATGTACTTTAGTCGACTTGTTCGTCTGGATGGACAAATCGTCTGGCGATTTGTTCATGTTTGTTCATCTGATGTGAATTTAGGTCGTACTTTAGTCGACTTGTTCGTCTGGATGGACAAATCGTCTGACGATTTGTTCATCTTTGTTCATCTGATGTGAATTTAGGTCGTACTTTAGTCGACTTGTTCGTCTGGATGGACAAATCGTCTTCTAAAAATCGTCTTCACAGACCGACAAACAGACGGACAAATTGAGACGGTTTGTTCGCCTGAGACGATTTGTCCGTCCAGACGATTTGTTCGTCTCTAGTGTGAAAACGGCATTAAGCAATAATCATTAATTAATTATTTAATTAATAATCATTAATTGAGTGAAAGTAAAATTGTAATTTGTACTTAGTGTTTAAATCATGAAGAAAATTAAAACTGATCACGATAGTGACAGATTGACTGTGAATTTTAATAGATTAAGTCTGTGTTTTTGCTGTAAAAGTCGTGGCTCAGCTTCTGTGATTCTGGGAGTCTCACCGGGTTTGATAAATACAGGCATAATTATATATAAATGCACTTTAGGCATAAAGGCCTTGTGCTTCGAGCTCGGGTCTCCTACCACTCATTACAAACCTGTCGTAAACAGAGTCCCACTGTCTTAGACCTCTTTATCGGCCAATTGCAAGTAATTGAAGAAGAGCCGGGACATCACGTGATATGTAAATTACCTCAATATATTGTAATTCTGAATTTGCCTTTTAAAATCGAATAAAGATGCAGGTGATACCAAACTTTGTGGAATCAATAAACCCCGATGAAAGTTAAGTGCTAAACAGCAGTAGCTAATCAAAAAAGGGGACAGAAAATACAAATTTGTGCATTTTAGGGGTTAGCTGTAAGTTATTTTAAAAGCAATGAAGACGGCTCAAGGCCGATCACATTGTAAATGTTTGTTTTATTTCAAGAATTAAGAGTAAATGTTGATAGGAGTGCCTCCGTATTTTTGACTTCTTATTAATTGCTTTCATTTGATGGAAACAAGATAAGTTATACCTCATCCATAGTATTGAGGGAAAGTACATTTTTAATTGCAAGGAAAACGAAGATCCAAGAGAACTACAGATTAAAACTCAGTGCAGAATAAACAGAAGAAACACGAGACTTTGAAATCCTTTTACATACGTAGTCGTGGCATTTGTCTTGTATTCAGCTCTTGCCTTTACTGGTTGCACGTCACACATCTTGCACACGATGACATATTTATTTTAAATAAAGCATTTTAATAAAAAAAAAGCCATACGGGAGCATAGAAAATGACGATAAAATAATCTGAAATTCTTATTTAGCTGCTGTTTATATCGATCCACCACTAAAACATTTAAGTTATAAAAGGAATTCGCGTTGCCGGTTTTTGCATGTGTGTTTAAAGCTGCAATTGAGCTCGAGCTCTCTCAGCGTTTTCCTTTCTACACTGATAAAACTCAATTAAATTGTATGGAATTTTTAACGTGATCTATACGGTAAGCTTGATTGACTCCCGCCTGTTTACAGTTCATCTGATAGTAAAACATAGTATGTTTACTTCTGATATATAAATGTTTTCCAGAGCAATACCGACAAGAGTCGAGAAAAATCAATACAACCGTGTCAATTATTAATTTTTCTCTTTGCAAAACATTAATTCTAGAAAAGACCAAGTCGTTCAAATTCAAATTTAAATTAAAGTTACTTGTTCTGAAAAATAAACATTTTTTTCTCGTGCATAGGTCAACCACTAATCTTAAAGCTTTTTCGATCACTTTTTGAGTTAAACAATGGCACGGCAGCAATTAATATTTCTCTAACTTAATATCTCTGCAGTTGAAACGGAAACTTTTCGTGCAAAACAGCTGTCGGAAAATATTGTCTTTGCCGATGACGTTTATTTTCTACCAAAAGCTATTTGCGCTGTTGTCTGTTAGAGTTCTTCGTTAAATTTGTTCTACAATCAAACTTCTTTTCGCAAGACAACCCAGGACTAAATCTACAGTTCATTTGTAATATTTGCAATTTGTGCAAATGGAAAGGAACATCAAGGTAGGGGTTCCATGTTGTGAAATTGTTGTTTTTGTTAGTCAACCTTCCATTACGGCAAGGTAGCGCAATTTTTACTGCAAATGCGAAAACTTTCCTTTTAACAATTGTTCTGCGTATTTATAAACAATACGAAGTTGGCCCATGAATGATGTGTACAAGGCTTAGCGAAAAATCCCGTTGTGATATCTTTTTAGTCGCGACGAACTGGGTTGGTGCAGCTTTTGCGAAAAACAATAGCAGGTTTTGTTTCATTATCTTTCATTGCATTTTCAAAGTCAGTCAACCCTTGATATAAACCCGATTGATTAAAACACAGAGCAGTGGAAGCGACATCCTATAGAAACTGTGCCACGGTATTTTTTAGAACTGAATATCAGAAAGTTATATGAATAAATACTATTTAAACATTGTTAAAGGAAAGAAAGAAAAAATAAGATTACATATTAAAGATTCTGGAAGGGAAAAATCTTCGTGCCAATATAACAGGTCGTTTTTATATTGAATCATTTTGCATAGACAAAAATCTCATTTAATCATGCACCAATTTACAAGTGGTTCTTGAAAACGGTTCACCATAACATAATTAATTTATCAATAAAAATGCGCATAACACTTAAAACAGCCTAAAGCTGCTAAACTTCTTCAGGCCAAGTGAGCAATAAAGTAATCTAAATAACCTTTGGAACAACCAAAACAATCAGCCAACTTAACAAATAGATTCCATGTTGCCGTGCGTCTGTTCATTAATAGATCACTGATGACGTCAAAATGTGGTAAGGACAAAAAAAGTGAAAAGAAAGTGGCACACGAGGCGATAGCCGAGTGTGTCACTGATGTTCTGTTCATTTCGTATGCGTCAACACACATCTTCAGAAGTGACGGCTATAACTGTTAAAAAAACATTTTCAAAAAAATACAAAAATAAAGCGAGGCATTGGTGACTAGCTAAAAAACAATGACAAAATTGATACTTCCGATAGTTGATACTAACGGTGGAAATTAATAAAGAAACAGCTTCTCACTTCGGCCGTTTTCATTAAGTGAGGGTTTTTTTTTTTCACTGATCAATTAAAGAAAGCTATTGATCAGTGACTAAAAAACTAAGCTATTGTCAATGTTTTTTAGCTAGTCACCAGTGCCTCGCTTTATATTTGCATTTTTTAAAAATGTTTTGTAACAGTTATAACCGTCACTTCTGAAGATGTATGTTAATGTTGAAATATACGAAAAACGAAATACGTTAAGTTCAGTTGGGAAAATGTTCCCCAGTTTAACGAAATTGTGTTTTTCTAACGATATATCTCAGGAATCCGGATTTCCCAATCGAATGCACCTTATATATTATTTATTTATTTGTTTGCTTGTTTTTTTTTTATTTTCCCTAGGGTCAAATAAGCGGTACGAACTCTTTCAACTCATCCTGGAATTTCAACGATACAGCTTCCAACAGGTCCGTAATGCATGCGGAGTCGTCTTTACCGCATACTCACATATCTGTGTTCATATGTTTGGGATTGCTCGGAGCTGTTATCGTGTTTGCAAACTCGGTAGTCATCTTTCTCTACAGAAAAAAGGCATTTTTAAAAACGAAAACAAACATTTGTCTAGCCTGTTTGGCAGTGTCGGATATGCTGGCGGGAGCTGTCGCCGTTCCCATGGTAATAGCATGCAATTTGGCAGAGGTAGATATCGCTACAAAGATACAGATATGTACCGCTATGGACTTGTCGTCCAGATATATATCCATATCAACCGTGTTGCACCTACTGTTGGTAACTACGGAGAGGTATTTCATGATAATTCACGCCATGCATTACCCGTACATAGTTACAAAAGTTCGCCTGAAAAGTGCAATTGTGTTAATCTGGTGTTTCTCCTTGGGAACCTCGCTTATTCAACTGACCTGGATTCCATTGGAAGGCCCGAGCACCGTTGAAGTCCTCAAAAAAGACACAATATACAGCTTGACGGTTTTCTTTGGGGTAGTTGTACCGAGCTTACTTCTAATGGGCGCTGCTTTAACTTCCATCTTCCGAGTTCTTAGGAGACAAATCCAAAACATAAAGAGAGGGAATAGTTACAAAACAAGGGCTTATCAAAGCAGACGAATACCTTTGGAGGGAAAGGCAGTAATTGTGTTTGGCTCGATGGTTTTAACTTTCATAACGTGTTGGTTTTCGTATTTTCTTGACGGGCTGATGCAGGATTTGGACCTTGAAGCTCCTTATCTACCGAACTGGGCCCGCGTGGTGCTCATGTTTCTACGATTTGGCTCATCGGTTTTAAATCCGATACTTTACACGTTCTTTAAGGAGGATTTCAAAAGAGCTGTAGTGGTTTCGTTTGTAGGGTCACGGCGCTCGACCCGCTTTACAACTTACGATGTTACACCAGTTTGAGTTCCCGTAATTCCTCTGTTGAGCCACAACCTCTGACAAGAAACCCTTCTTTCAGAAATTTATAATTCAAAGGGGACAGACCACAATCTCAATGTTATAAAGCCGCCCCATCTTTTGAGCCAATCCCACCCCTCCCATGCAACCCATGTCAATAAAGTACAATGATGGAGGGAAATATGTATACTGTGGATCTATAACACTTTTAATCCAGAGATAATTTGATGCTTGAATAAGTTGTCATTGGATAATACCATTCATGAGGTTTCCGATTGGCTTGGCTATCATGGTAAGCAATACGGGCAGGACTGCTCAAGTTGAAAAAGGAGCTTATCAAATTTTGAAGATTTATCTATCCTTTAGGGGCATTGCACTCGCTCTTGTCGCCGGATATGAGTTGATCGGCTGGCTATTTTCTCATATCCAACCTGCGCTCGTGGAATAATGGTTAGATACTCCAGGGAGGAACCTAATGGTCTAACTAACTAACTCCAGGGAGTGTACGCTGGCTGAATGTTGCTAAATTAAGATTCGATTACTCACTTCCTTGTTTACCTTCTTTCTTGCTTGCTTACTTGCTTAATAGTTTGCTTGCTTACTTACTTACTTACTTACTTAATAGTTTCCTTGCTTGCTTACTTACTTAATAGTGTGCTTGCTTACTTACTTAATAGTTTGCTTGCTTGCTTGCTTGCTTACTTAATAGTTTGCTTGCTTGCATTGCTTTCTTTCTTGCTTGTTTACTGGCTTATTGGCTTGCTTGCTTAATAACTTGATGGCTTGCTTGCTTATTGGCTTGCTTGCTTGCTTATTGGCTTACTTGCTTGCTTGCTTAATAACTTGATGGCTTGCTTGCTTACTTGCTTATTGGCTTGCTCGCTTACTTTCTTAATAACTTGCTTGCTTGCTTGCTCTCTTGCTTGGATCCGATTCAAGCCGAGAGTAATTCCGGGATAGCGGATAGAAAAATCCCTTAGGACGGACAACAAAGGCCTATTGTCTTAAGAACTTCAAACCATAACGATAGGCAAAGTTTGGTGTGGCTTTCCTTCGTGCTTGCTTGCTTACTTTCCGCTTTCTTGTTTCCTTGCTTTCATGCATGTTTCCTTTATACTTTATTTCTTTCTTCTTTGCTTGCTTACTTGCTTACTACCTCACATGCATTGTTGTGATTTTATGGCGACGTTCAGCTTTCATACACGTAACGGCGGGTCAACTTTTTCAAATCAGATAGCAAATCCACGACTGCGCTTCCATGCAACATGCGAAAGCGCTGTCAAATCGTCTGTCTGAAGATTACGCCAGAGACACATAGAAAAAGTATATATCAATCCAAGCATTCTGTTCAAGTTCAATACTCGTCTAAAGTCCTGACCCTGTTACGGATATAAATCGGAAAAAGATAACCTTTCTGATCTAAAGCCAACGGAAGCAAGAAGGACGCCCTATTTAAGATCTGAGAAGCTTCAAAAACCCGCATCCCCTATTCCTTATTAAAATGACGTTAGCGATGGCACGAAGAGGGTTTTCAGCCGTGGTATTTGAAATTTCAGACCAGGCCAAAATTCGCCTGTAACCAGGCCCTAAATTTGGTTGAAATCCATTTCCTGACTGGCCGAGAACATGAACACCATGACCTACCCATTTCCTACAAGCTATACATGTGCGAATGTCCGAACGTGCAGCATGTATCTTTGAGATCGTCGTTGCTCACGCGTACAGTGTGACCCAAACGTCAGCTTTCTGAAAGTGAAAATCAACAAGTCGTTTTCACTGATCATTGAAATCATTTGATCTGAGAGCTTTAATGGGTGATCGCTTTTATAGTTTTCTGTTTCTTATCAAGACTGGTTCATCTGAAAGGGGCAGAATTTGACACATATACTGTTCACCACATAACGTTAAAAGGTGGAACCAACTGAAGAATAAGGTATGCAGTTCACTAATGATACTCGTTATATAATTTCCTCATCATGCATTCAGTTTATTTTTTATGGCTGTTGCATGGGACACACACACACGTTGATTTATGCACGTTGTCATCTCATAAAAACGTGACTGCAGAGAAACCGTAAAAATAGCAACATAGGCCCAAAGTCGACAATTTAAAAGGTGACAATTTGGGAGAAAGTTCACAGCGTTTTTGCCACATAAAGTGGCCGTGAAGCCACCAGTAAACACTCCAATTTTCATCAGTTGTACATGTGATTTCATTTTAAATATTTTTTCACACGTATCAACAGCAGAAGGTCATCTGAGAGGAAGGAGACATATTATCTTGAAAAGAGGTCTGCCTGTCTGCCTCACTTCAGCGTTTTCGAGATTTCTGCACAAGTCCGGCCGTGCATGGATTTTGAATCCAACTGAGGCTACTAGAATTATTTATTTCTTTGGACACAAGATTATATTTTAAAAGGTAATTGTGATTGCCACATGTCATTTGTACATAGAACTATTTAACTATTAGATATATAAAAATGAGTATATTGTCTAAAGGTTATGTAATTCGTAAAGCAGATTTCGCCATACTTAATAAAGTTCTGATGAACTAGAGAGAGTTTTAGTAGCGCAGTTGCAAAAAAGATTGTGGAATTTTCTAATTATGTAGTAGATAAAATATTCGCGTCCAATCTGTATGGGCATTTACATTGAATTGAATTACATTGAATAACACTGAATGCAAAGTATTGTTATTCGATTCCATTGTGCTTTGCATTTTAATTAGTAGAGATCTGTAACAAAAGTTAATGAATACTAATTAGCTGAGCAGGAGTTTGAATCAAAAGTTAATTCTACTCTTGATTTGTTTTGGGGTTTACGGAGCATTCATGTGACCTAAATAGTACCTTTTCACTGGATCTACTCCTTTTGAATTATTAATGAATTTTACAATTAATATTAAAGCATTTGGCATTAGGATCTGAAAGCATTTCGATTTACTGTCCGATATTTTTATGTAGAGTTGCAACAGGCGCTTTAGCTAAGTCAGACGCATTAGCTACAAATAAATAGGGTTCAAATGTGTTTAATAATCATTTAGCAGTTAACGGATTGTTGCTGAGCCCAACGGAGTACAATTAGCTGCAAGCAAACTGTATGTAAAATTATATCAAGAACATGCAAGTAATTGCGTTCGATTTCACTGTTCTTAAATCAAATTAAAGATCTTCGATAAATTTGGCTCGACAGCATTAAAGCAAACTATCATCAGAGATCAATTTCGAGAAGTCTCGGCATCCAAGGTCGTGTTTTTTGGAGTTTTCGTAGCTCTGTACCTACTCCGCGCGGTCTGGGAAACGTTCACAAGTCCAAACGTCTAGTCTTCGACGCACGCCATCGTTTCATCATCAATTGCGCATAATAGTTGCACACCTCGGAACCACTAACTCTTTCCTGAAAGCAACAAATGTCGAAAAGATAGACTATATATAATTTGAACCGGAACGCAGAGGAAAACTGTACACCAATCGGAATATATAATATTTGGCAGAAAACCATTTTATGACTAAGGCTGTTCTATCTTAGAACTTACTGCCTCATAGCTGGCGTGTTCTTGGCACCAATATTTGAGGTTCCTGGCCATAAACACATGACAAATCGAACGAGATTATACACATTATACAGTGGCTAGAATTTCAAAATTGGAAATCAGTGCTCAAATCTTACCGAGCTTGACTGCGTGTTATTCATAACGTGACGTGCAACTGCCATAATTTATAAAGCTTAGTTGCATGCTCTATTCCCGGACTGCAGTTCGTTTTAGTAGGGCAATTTGGAAAAAAAATTGTTTGCTCCATTCATGTGGAATTTTCTAGTTACCAAAGCAAAGTATATGTGAATAGCAAATAATTGCGTTCAATTTCACTGTTCTGAAATTAAATAAAAGATCCCAAATAAATTTGGCTCAACAGCACCAAAGTGAAGTATCATCAAATATCACTCTCAAGAAGTATCGACATCCAGGGTCGTCTTTGGAATTTTCTTAGCTCTCTAGTGACGTATTATATACTAGTCTTCTAATCATAGGAGGCGATGGGCATGTAAAAATATTTCGCCATGCTTAATAAAATATATTAATTGTTGCATGCTTTTCAGCAGAGGGATTTTGTGCGGCAATTTTAATTGGAAAAAAGGTTATCTTCATTTTTATCTGGTTGCCTATTTCTATTTAGAGTAATTACTCTAGATAACCAAGTCAAACGAATTTAACATGATAATTTGGTTTTATCAATTGGGTTGATAATGTCAATTGGCCACCGTAAAGAGATTCAAGTGCTGACGTTTCGAGCGTTAGCCCTTCGTCGGAGGGGAGCACACTACAGGGCACACTAGAGGGTGCTAAGCAAATTTCACAGTTCTACTACTCAAATAAAAGAACACCAGTTAATAAATTTGGCTTGACAGCATAAAGGCAAATTATCATTGGGGATCACTTTCAAGAAGT